>CM025641.2:4167520-4183680 GCA_014621495.2 Entosphenus tridentatus | reverse complement strand
GTTGTGGCCGAAACGTCGTGAGAATTATTTTATTATGTTTTATTTTTATTATTTTATTATTTCCCTTCTACGTGACTTTACCGAAAAAACCAAGAAGACCCACAACATTGTAAGATACACGACTATGTCGGCATGGCACAACTATAGGTCAGGAGCTTCCGTTTGATATGGCCCTTAGATGTTTATAGGTGATGTGTGGACAAAGAACACAGGGATTCAGGTCTAGAGATAAGATCTGACCGAATATTAAAGTGTCTTCGCGCAGGCGACCCATCAAAGGGGTGTTTGAAAAATCTATTGATATTCCACTAAACACCAGGACCTACAGTAAAAGTAATAATAGTACATTTCAACCCTTTGTCCATTCACTGCTGGATGAAGGCCTCGGCCTGCATGTGGGCATTCTGCTGCATTTAGAGGGCAACATTGCTCCTTGTTTATTCCAAATAAGTAATTAGCGAGGAAGAGCTCATTGATTATCGGAGCCTTGTGTAAGAGTGTTTGCGCCCGTGCGTGTGTGTGTGTGCATATAGTGTTACGGGGAGCGGCGGTGTCGTGGTTAGCGCACTGCCCTATGAACCTGGCAACCTGAGTTCGATTCCTGCTCACGCCCAACATCGGTGATGAATATCGGTGCCTGTCCCAGTGCAGTGCGTCTAGAACAGCACTGCAGCACTGTGGAGACAATAGCGGTCGGGCGTTGCCCCGGCCATCCCATAACCCCCATGGTCCGCTTTTCCAGCCCCGGTCGGCTGTTTTGTCTACCAGCACAAGCCCCCACAGCCCGCCATAAGGCCCGTGTGTCTTTGTGCAGTGGTACCCGGAGGTGCGACACCACTGCCCCAACACCCCCATCATCCTGGTGGGCACCAAGCTGGACCTGCGGGACGACAAGGACACCACGGAGCGACTCAAGGACAAGAAGCTGTCCCCCATCTCCTACCCTCAGGGGCTCGCCATGGCCAAAGACATCGGTACGTCACTGCCTCAACCACTATCCTGGGCCGGGCCCTGGGGCGGACGAGCGTTTTGTCATCGTCGATGTCAAAGGGCGCCAGAGTGGCAGGATGTTAACTACCTCGCCAGGTATACGGAAGGTCGTGCGTTCGATCCAGACCCTGACGCCTGCTGCTGTATATTTGGAGTTTGCGTGTGTCTCTCTCCGTGGTCGTGTGGATTTTTCTCCGGGTCCTCCGGTTTTTCCGTCCACATTTAGAAACGTGTGTTTAGAGTGTTTGGCTTCTCTAGATTTGCACATGATAAGCTATTTTGTTGAGCTATCATTTGCAGCCAGGTCGCCTTGCCTGGTAAAATAAACAAAATTAATTTCGATTTAAAGCTTTCGTGACTACAGGGATTCATCTTCTTGGTTCTTTCGGTAAAGTCACGCATTTCACAAGTAGTACTAATCGCATATCTGCATTTCCCATAAATATGCTAAATTCTTCTTGATATGCAAATTATTTTGTCAAGGCGCTCTTCCTCCTCCCTCCCAGCTTAAATAGACGCTCCAAGCCTGGGGTGTGTCATTCAGACTCTGTCTTCTCGACAGACCTGTTCTTCACCTGAGGACGGCTGCTTGCGTTGTGGCCGAAACGTCGTGAGAATTATTTTATTATGTTTTATTTTTTTATTATTTCCATTCTACGTGACTTTACCGAAAGAACCAAGAAGACAAACAAAATAGTTTAAAATAGTTTATGCCACCGTCCACCACCTCTGTCAACCCGGCAGAGTCGATCGCCAGGTCGGCGTGTGGTGCCGTAAAGTGTGGGTACCCTCACCTTCGTCGCGAGACGTCTGGCTAGCGTGGAAGAGTAGGCCCAGCAGCCTTTTAGAGGGTTTCTCTGCAGCTTCCAGCAGTGGAGGCTCTTCCACCAGCAGCGGCCCGAGGAAGAAATTTGCAGGGCTGCACCTTAACCTTGCGTTAATGTGTCGCTGCACGAAGTGGCCGAGCGTGCCACGGTGACTCGGGAGCCTCCAGGGAGAACGCTCCCAGCACGCGAGCCGAGTTTCGACTCCCGGTCGCCGGCAACTTCGGTTGCGAATATTTCCCAACCGGTCCTGGGAGCCCTTCCCCTAGGTCAAATCAGCCTTAAATGAGTGACCGGTGTGTGTGAACATCAGCACCGGGGTTGACGATGGTGGACGACCGGTTGTGTGGTGCTGGCCACCCACCGCCCCGTGTGCCTCGCCCGTCCCTCAACTGGAGTTCGCCAACACCGCCCAACAGTTTGTTAACGGCTATCCGGGGTCGCGGTGGGGGGGCACCTTTGTCTTTGTGCGCGTGAGCAGGCAGCGTGAAGTACCTGGAGTGCTCGGCGCTGACCCAGCGGGGACTGAAGACGGTGTTTGACGAGGCGATCCGCGCCGTGCTCTGCCCCCCGCCAGTCAAGAGCTCCTCCAAGAAGTGCAAGCTGCTGTAGTGGCGTGCTCGGGGAGGGGTGGGAGGGAAGGCCACGCGTGGCGCACGCCCCAACTCTCCGGCTCTCTTGGTCTCTCTCTCTGTGTGTGTCCAGGGGGGGGGGGGTGGGGGGGGCTCTATACACACACACACACGCGCGCGCCTACACGCGCACACACACACACACGTTGCCACTCGCCGCACGGTCTCGCATGCGCACGCACATTCACTGACACGCCGTCGTTGCGTGCGCCGACGCACGCGCGCTCCCGTGCACGCACACGCAGTCCCGTACGCTCGCACCGCACACGCTCGAATGTACTGACGCACGTGCGTGTGCACGCACCCGCACGTGCACCGCTCGCGCTCACGCATGCGCTCAAATCTCATTCCTGACCATTCGGTGCCCAATGCTGTAAAAGGAACGCACGCCGTGCCATCCCAGCGCGAAAACGCAGAGACGGCGCCACTTAGGCCAAGTTGGAAGTAAAGACACCGCCGGAAGCAGCGTCTGCCACGGTGGGAACGGGTTCAGTTGAAACTGCAGTTATCGGAGCGAAATAATATTCTGCCAATTTTGCGGTCAGAGCAGACCCACGTAGTTTTTGTTACATACGACGTTTTAAAAATGTAACTTTAACCGGCTGCCACCTTTCCGTATTTTTGCCGCGGGTTACTTGTTATTTTTACGTCTTTCGTCCTGCTCTTTGCTTTGGGCTGTATCTAAAGAAGGGGAGGTGGCGGAAGGGATCGTCCGCTTGTGGAAGATTACGTGGGGACTACGATAGATTCGGTGTGACACGGTGTGACGCAGCACACAGACACGTGTAAACCCTCTCCTTCATCTGCTGTGAAAACACCTTTTAACGTTTTCCATTGCAACGTAATGATCCGGACGCTGTGTGGGGGGGTTAATTTAGACAGATTTATTTGCTTGTGGAGCATCCAGCTAATGTGGTGTTTTAATTAATTAAATTCTTCAAAGGTTAAAGGAGCAACCCACCTGCAAGAGGTTCCACCAGAGGGAGCTCTCGAGAGAGCGAGCCAGTATCCCGAGAATAATTGGGTCGACTGTTGCATGCTGGTCATACACGTATGTATGTTGAGATTCTTTCGTGCCATACGTAGCCAACCATGCTAACGGGAGATGCAGGGGAAAGGACAACAAACTAAACACAAAAAGCAGTTCAATTCGGGGGGGGGGGGGGGCAGGCACGGGCGGGGGTGGGGTGTGCAGGGGCGCATTTAATTCCTTGCACCAGGGCCCACGCCAACCGCGCTACGACAGTCGCTAGGGAAGACCGGTGATTAGTGGGCACAAGGATTCATTTGCTTTGGGGGGGGGTGGAGAGGGAGGCATCGGTTAAGAGTGGAGAGCGCAGGAACGATGACCCATCTGAGAATTGAGACCGAGTTGGGGCGAAACCTTGCGAGAGCGTTTGGACTCCGGTATCCCGTCCAGCGATGCGAGCCGCGTTTTTTTTTGCGTTCGGTCTGTCGCCTGCCAAGCCCCGTGAGTGTTCCAGCTTGGATCGCCACCTGCCACGGTTGTCCCTCTCGTTGACGAGGTAGCCGCCGTTCTCGGGGAACCTTCCGCCAGGACCGGCGATGCATTCGCCGCATCGTCTCGCCCCCCCTCACCGCGTCCGCTATCGTGAGGCGGCCTTGTCCCCCCCCGCGGCACGTGCCGGTGCTTTGTACACCGGAGGTGTGCGACCCTAACCACGGCGCTAACTCGTGGCATTCCACCGGAGTTGTCGGCCGATTTATTTCAAAAGGGGCCCATCTAGAAACCTTGTTACCGCCGCCTGTCTGTCCCCCTTCGCCGGAGTCACACGGGGACGGTGCGGCCCCAATTCTCTCGCCCGTCCACTCGTGCAGCGCCCCTCGCGTTCGTTGGCCCACGTTCAGTGCCAAGACGGGCAGGCCGACGTTAGGAGCCTTTGAATTAAACCTCCAAATGGAAGCTGCGTATTTAGAGGTCCGCCGCGTTAGTGCTTGTGAGGGCTCCACAAGCCTAACGCGATCCACGACTGCGATTTTCGGGGCGATCCTTAGCCGGCCAGCGTCGTTAAACCGCGAGCGACTTTGCCAAATTGCTGGCCGACCGAATGCAGTGACGGTCATCCCATGATGCAGTCCATCATTGCCGGTCACTCGGTTTACGCCGGTGCGTTGCGATGTGTAAGCCTTGCTTAATGGAGACGCTATAAATCAGGAGGGCGGCTTTCCCTTTCATCCGTCAACATCGCACTCGCGCACCGGACTCGAAGCGGTTCTCTCGAGCGAAGACGACGCGACGTCGTGCGGTCACGTCCCGCCGCCTCCGACCTGTGCCGTCTCTCGTTCGATCGGAAGTTGCCGTCTGGGTTTCCCACGGCGGGGGAGGGAGGCGGCGATTTCGATTTGTTCAGATTTTTGGACGGCAACATTTTTGTTCCAACGGGAAAGCCGCCTGGCTGCGATCGCTGGGGACGATTTCCGTAACCGTTGCACCCAAGGAATGGAGCGTGGCCTTGATGCCAGCCCCGGGCTCGGGAGTCGGTCCCAACTATTTCTGTCGGCGCTAGCGCAGAGTTGGGTTCGTAGCACGGCAGCAGTCCAACTCACTTGAATAGTTTTTTTGTTGCAAGGATCGCGAGCGACATTTTTTTTTTTAAAGGCCGTTCCGTTTGGCCGTGAGAACAAATACATGAGTGGTGATGCGGTGGTGGTGGTGGCGGTGATCGTGTAGGTGGTTGTGGTGGCGGCCGTGGTCGTGGTGGCGGCCGTGGTTGTGGAGGTGATAGGGGAGGTGGTCGTGACAAATGTGGTTTTCGCGATCGTTTTTAATCGCCTCTGTCTGGGAGGGGTAGCGCGTTTTTGTGCAACGGTGAGCGTCGGTTCCTGAGACAGATCCACAACTCCAGGTTTCGTGAGCCCCCCCCCCGCTCACCCCCCCACCCCCACCTAATGTTGTAATCAATGTCTTAGAATTTTTTCCGGGGTGCTATCTAGGAACAAATTCTAAAAGTAACTAAAATGTGTTTTTTGTTATTTTACCAGGTAAAGCCCACTGCTTTACCTGGTAAAGTAGCCACCAAATAATCTAAACGCACGTTGATTCTAAATGTGGAGCGGTGGGGGGGGGGCAAAACTAGAGGGACCTGGAGGAGAAAATCCACACTCCGACCACCGTGGGGGGAGAGAGAGAGAGAGAACACGCGGATTGCAACTAAACAAAAACAGGCATCGCCAGGGTCCGGGATGGAACCCACGACGTTACGCACGGGGCGAGGGAGGTGTGCGAGAGGTGTGCTGGGTGCTGCGGTGTGCCAGGTGCCAAGATATTGTCGTACCCAGCAGAAACGAGGCCATTGGTCACAACCACACTTTTTATTTTCTATCCTTGAAATAGTTTTGGTACAAATAATTTTAACCGTTATTTGTTTCCAGCCCGCGCCTCATAATTCTGTTCCGATGAGTTCCTCGTAATTTTCAGGAAGTGGCCGAGTCGGTTCGAGCGGTCGAGCACCTTTGCCTGTGTGCGAGAACCGCGCGGCGGCTCGCGCTTTCACGTCAGCTGGCTCTGCCTCGGGTGACGATCTGGCAGCCCGCACACATCCAGCAATACCGCTCGCCGTGACCACGAGCCCAACGTACCGCCGACTCCCGATACGTTGGCGGCTCCGAAAACATTTCTGCAAGCAAGCCGGCACACCGCATCCAGTATACAACCTCTCGCTGTGTCCGCGCCGGCTAACTAGTCACGGGGCCACCCACGCGAACGAGTCTTCCAGAGACCCGGAAAAAAATAAAACCGCCCGTAAAATATTGCCTGCGAGCCGGCACACCGCCTCGAGTATTCCTCCTCTCCCTTTGGCTACGACCGGTCACGAGCCGCCTGCTGGAGTCGAGTCTGCGAGCGACCCACAGAAATATTCGGCGGAGGAGGGGAGAGGGCGCGGCGCGGCGAAGGGGAGAGAGCGCGGCGAGGCTTGACGGTTCTCTGCTAGCGACGCGATTTGTCCGCGTGCGTGAGGAGGCAGGGGGCTGTTGGTGGTGCCGGGGTGCGTGCGTAGTGGCGTGCTCCCATGTCGCCGTTCTCTCGGGACGACCACGGTTAAGGAGTCGGGACTAACGGTCCCGACTCCTTTGCTGCCCTTTGGACGAGTCAAGAGTTATTTCTGTGGGCACGCGCGTGTGTCTGTGTGCGCGTGTCTGTGTGCGCGTGTCTGTGTGCGCGTGTCTGTGCGCGCGTGTCTGCGCGCGCGTGTCTGTGTGCATGTGTCTGTGTCTGTGCGCGCGTGTCTGTGCGCGTACCGTCGTCGTATGTGCTAACAGTTGCCATTGTTAATGACAATTCGTCGCCAATTATTTTTGTTATTTTTTTAATATGGGTTTGCAATATAATAGAGCACTGTAATCACGTTTGTCCCGTATCTCTTTGTGGAACTTTAATCGGCGCCGGTTATTAACTTGTATCCCCAGGGGCCATTTGAGCGTTGTATATTAAACGCCGCGTGGAAAACATTCGGCTCTGCAACGATGGCAATGCTTAGTTTATATATATACACGGGGTTCGAATTAGATTGAGTCGTAGCAGCTTGCACCAAGAGAACAATCGAACTTTTGCATGTTTTTATTTTATTTTAGCCATTTCATTTAGAGAGCCCTACGTGTGACCTTAATAATGTGACACGCGCCAAGTTCGAATGTTCGGGAGCGTCCCACTACTCTCGCTCTCCCGATGTGTTTGTCCGGTCGTGCCGCGCACGAGTTCGACGTTTCGGCCCGACGTTTCGGCCCGCGTCCTCGGATCTCCTTCGGTGGCACGTGGAGCGAAAGGTCAGGCATTGTGCCGAACGACGCGTGGGCTAACCACGAAAACACGTCAGAGCCGCAAAGCACAACCAGGAAAACCTAGGCAGTACTATTCTACTCTATATTCATTGAAATATTGATTGTATATAATACTAACGTTTGGCAACAAGCATTGACTCGATTGGCAGTAACGTGTTGAGCAATCGAGTGCTTGAACCTCCCTTTGGGTCACCAAATTCACAATTCTATTCAAGAGTTTAACCGATCAATTTAGTTAAAACTCAGGCCAGAGCCTTTCTATTTCTCTTCTTTTTCCACCGCACAACTGAGCCGTGCCGAGCCAGTCCGGTACCACTGGGGGGAACGCTCCCAAAGAGTTTCCCCCACCCCCACTACAGAAACCGAGCCGTGCCCCTGACGGTCGCGCTCGTCGCGTGACGTTGCGATGCCCCCGTGACCACCCTGTGTCTTACGTTGCGTGTGCCGACAATTCAACGCACGTGGTTATCCCTGGCCCTGATTGGGCCCTCGAGCCAGATTCAAACGTCTTCTCGCGAGGCCAGCGCGTGTATATCGCGGTTTGGTTCTGGTTCAGCACAACAAATAGCCAGGTGGGGAAAAAGATAACCCGTAAAAACGAAGTTTTTCACTATAAATCCTTTATATGCGTGGCGGCTAGAGTCCTCTCGTCCTCTGGCTTGAGATGGCTGCCACCTATGGGTCAGATGATTGCATGGCAGCATTAAGCAATTAGTAATTATAATATTTTTGTCCTAAAAAGTGTAAAATTTTGGGGAAAAAAATTCACGAACATTAATTGTCACGCACAACGAGTCTGTGTGGAAAATATCAGCTCGATTGGATCACGGGAAGTGGGTTAATAAACGACCGAAAGATTTGCACGGTCGTAAGCAAGCAAGTGAACTTAATCTAAAGGATTTTAAAAAACACCCGTACCACGAGGGTCTCACGCTGGCTCGGCTCGGATGTGCCGGTGGAAAACAGAGGTATTTCGTAGACTACAGCTGGGTGTTCATACAAGTCAATGGGCCGTGATTTATTTTTTTTAACGTTCAGAATAATTTCACATTTTTATTTGGACTTGTGGCGTGATTGTACTGGCGGCAAACAAGTAGCGGCCCTTGCACCCGAGCGTACGGGGGGACCGCTGCAACCTGTAGGAGGTTCACGAGGGAGCCGTTGTTGAATCGCATTTCTCTCGAATCGTGCCAGGTGTGTTAACCAAGTTGTCGGGCCAATTCTCGGTGCCTGAAACATCCGCTGCGTGTTTGCTTGTGAGCAGCAAAGTCGCAAGCTCACGAACAATCGGCAAGCGAGAAACCAGACGACGCATTTGAGATTTACATTTTTCAAAAGAGCTCAATTACGAACGCGCAATTATTGGTTGACTACTGTTCTAACGTGTCAGTTGCCGGTTTTCAGGTGTTGTTAACAAAAATGTAATGTGGCTGCAAGCAAAATGTTTCATTTTTTTACAGTATATTAAAATGGTTTTGATTTACGTACGTTCCCTGTCCCCTCGTTCCTTCATTCGGCACTCCCCGTGAGATTCACCCACGTGTGACTTCACTCACCCGCAATGCGTCGGAATCTCAGCCGACCTCGGCAACGTTAAACACATTATTCGCTTGCTGTGTACCTATGCGGAACTTCTTTCGCGCCCTACGTAGCCGACCGTGCTGATGGGAGGTGCGTTGGCAGTGGTGCACAAGCTCAGTGAACAACAACAACTCACTCAACACATTCGTCCATTACACCGTGTGCGACCTCAAAACGAAAAGTATACCATGGTTCGAGAGACACGTGCGGGAAGGAAACTTTCCAGTCTGCCCATGTATTTGTAGTTCTCCCAATTCCTCACGACGACGACCCTCCGGATCGCTGCGCAGCTTGAACCCTGCGACGAGTTCCCCCAGGGGGCGCTGTGCGCCGTGGTTGGAGGCTTCCCTCCGACTCGCTCGGCTGTGGACCGCGCGCGCACACAGAGCCCCAGGCTGTGCCGGATGATCCCAGCGGCACAAGTAGCTACTACATATGTAGTAGCTATGTAGCAGCAGCTACATATGCAGCAGCTACATATGTAGTAGCAGCTACATATGCAGGAGCTACTAGATATGTAGCTACTACATATGTAGTAGCTACGGGCCCCGCACTTTCAAGGGCCCCGCGCTAAATGCTTTCAAGCTATCAATTTCGGTTTAGTGATTCTGCACTTGCTCTATCACTATAGTACTGTATACTCTTAGTTTTTTCGGTAAAGTAACGTAAGTAATTTTTTTTTATTAAAATTAATAAATGTAAAATAATGACTTTACCGAAAAAACTAAGAGTATGAATCCTTGCAGTCACGAAAGCTTCAAATCTAGAACTATAGTACTGTACCGCCTTCAACTTTTATGATCGACTGGGTTTTTAAGGTGAGCGATTTGTCGTATTATCTGGCTGTAGAGCAAATGAAACAATACAATTACTGTACTTTACTATGCAAGTTAAACATTGTGTTTTAATATTTGTGTTTTTTTTAATTAGGGCCCCAATTTTATAACATATGCCACATGCCCCGCACTAGCATCATCCGGTACTGAGCCCAAGTCTAAAAAAGTGTGGTGAGTTGTGGTGCGAGCTCGCACGTCTGACACTTGATGCAAGGTGGTTCGCGGATTAGAAACCGGCGGGTCGGCCCGGTTCACACTGCGGGTGCCTTACGCGTGCCATGCCGTGGGGCCGTCTGTTTCGCAGCGGCCGTTGAAGATTACCGTGATGTCATTCAAGGAAGAGGTCAGCGTGTGCCTGCGTCGCGGTCCAAATTCTACAAATTTTAAAGGTTTCTTGCACGTCACTGAATTGGGAAACGCAACAATCGTCCCATTATCCACTTTTGGCAAACGAGTGGCAAATCCCTCCATGACCCAGCACGCTGGGCGAAACGTCGGACAACACGCCAAACAGCACGCAGTGCAGCCCGAAAACACGTGGGAGAGTTATTACACTATACACATTATACACTTTGTTTTTAACCAGGTAAGGCCCACTGAGCTTTGTAGCTCTTTTTTCAGAAGCGACCTAGCTACAAATGAGCTCAACGAAGTGGGCTTATCATCATGTGGACATTTCTAGCAGCCAAACACTCTCTTCGGCATAACCACGATGTTGTATCACCTCCTCGTCGCTTGTAGCAGCAGGGTAGGTGCACTTTGCGTGCGCAAATACATAACGCACAGCGGCCGTATTAAAGCTTGACACGTGAGTCAAAATGTCAACCAAGCCCGCACACGTGGGTGCTTTGTGGTTGGCGTTTCCACCTGTCCTGGTTTAACCCTGACGGTCTGGGAAACGGGGCCTGTGTTTGGGTGGAAGGAACTGATTCGTATCGAGATCTTGGGCCGGTAGTGCGCGCGTGTGCGTGTGTGTGTGTGACCTTTATTCCGCTGCACGGTACCTGCGCAGCTTTGAAAGACCTGGGCATGACGTGAGGTCATTTTAGGTCTCGAAAGTAAGTCCAGGTCACAATACTTGGTCTCCTCTTCGTAGCCATCGCTCTGCGGTCAGCTTGCACTCCGCTGGCGCTGTCGTGTGTGCCTAAAGCAACGTGGGATGGATGTACCAGGTCCTGCATTTAATGGGGGGGGAGGGTATTGAGGGGCCCATAAAATAACAAAAAAGTTTAAAGATAAAATGTTGAACCTCGCTTGCGTCTCCACGTCACGTGCTGGTGCTGCTCCGGTTTAGCCCGGCACGCTGCAGTTTTCCACTGCTTGTGTGTCGGACCGTCCACTCCGGGATTGACTCTTGATTTTGACGGATCCAAGTACGTTTTTTTTGGTATGTTTTTATTTTATTTTGCATTGACGCTCTCAAACAACTTAGGTTGGTTGGTAAACGTGAAAGCATTCGCCCTGCCCGTCTGTCTGTAGCTTGGACTCAATGTAACTCGTAAAGAGATGCATTTGTACTTGGGTGCTATTTTGTTATTTTTGTCCTCTGACAAATCGTAGGTCTCTGGCTCCAACTCCATCCTGTCCGACCTTGAGCTGGGAAGCATCCAGAAGCATCCAACAGAATCCCAATGCCCTGCGCGATGATGACGCTACGCAGATGCAGCCGCGTGACCGCTTATTCCGACTCGCGCATTATGTAACAAACAAAAAAACGTGTTCCCGAATACATTCATCGCGTTATATCCGATTCGCTTTATGAAAAACACGCGTCCTAGGAGAAACAGACCGTACTTTTCAAATTGTTTTGTGACGTTTATTTGAAAGATCTACTTGGGCCCTCGCTTAGGGGGGAAAAAAATAACTCGTAAAAACAAAGTTTTTCACTATAAATCCTTTATATGCGTGGCGGCTAGAGTCCTCTCGTCCTCTGGCTTGAGATGGCTGCCACCTATGGGTCAGATGATTGCATGCCAGCATTAAGCAACTGGTAATTAAATACAATATTTCTGTCCTAAAAAGTGTAACATTTTTGAAAAAAATCTTCACGAACATTAATTGTCACGCACAACGTGTCTGTGTGGAAAATGTCAGCTCGATTGGATCACGGGAAGTGGGTTAAAAAACGACCGAAAGATTTGCACGGTCGTAAGCAAGCAAGCAAGTTAACTTAATATAAAGGATTTAAAAAGTTCCCCCACCCACCCACCCCACTCCGCCTTGCTCTGGCCATTGAGCTGCAGTGAGTTGACGCCCATGCACGGCGGGTAAATGTTTAAAGGTGGAGGAAGGAAGTTCCCGAGTTGTTTACCCTGAGCGATGTGTGGTATTGGGGGGGGGGCAGCCAGGCCGGCTGGCCTGGGAGTGGTGGAGGGGGGTGCTTCTCCATCATCGGAAAAGTCGTAGCAACTTTAATGGAGGTGGGGGGGTGTAGCGGTAGCGCAGTGTAAGCGCAATGGTCGTGTTATGGGCGTGCTCGCGCCCGTCACAGTAGCGTGGAATTTCCACCACTGGCCCAGGGCTGAAAAACTGGAGGCGCGCAGCGATGCCTCGTTTTCTCATTTGTGCAGAACACCCTCCCCCCCACCACCCACTTTTGACATTTTGGTTCTGACCTTAATCTCCAGTGATTTGTAATTTCAATGTACTTTGCTATTCTCTGCAACGGCAGAGACGCTGAGTCGAAGTCCACGTGTTACACACAATGCCCCCTTCACTCAGGGACTTGCAGCTTAAACAGAGAGCGCCGCAACATTCCCGCTACACCCCCCCGGTTGTCAAATACGAGCGTGCGGTGAAGAGTTTTCCACCAGCCATGCAGCCTCGCGAGGAATGTCCTCTCGTGTGAACGATCCTTTTTGCTGAGCGAGCCGAGGACGAGGGAGGGAGGGAGGGGGCGCAGAAAGGATGACGAGGAGAGAAACAGCGGAGGAAAGGGGCTCTCACGGGAGTCTCAAGACCTTGTCGGAGTTTCTCACGCTCCCAGCTCAGCACCACCCCGGCCTCCCCCCCCTCCACCCCGGCCTCCCTCCACCCCGGCCTTCCTCCACCCCGGCCTCCCTCCACTCCGGCCACTTTTGTGCCGGTCTTTAAGATCTCTCAAATTGTTTTGTTTTTTGTTAAGCTCGTTTAGCCAGGAAAGTCTCGCTGATGTCTCAGGACTCCTTTTCAGGAGGGCCCTGCCACGTTTTCGCGGTAGGGCTGGCGATGGTTCGCTATCTAGAATTAATTTTAAGAAATTAGCGGTGTCCTTTAGCTTTCGTTTTTTTTTTCAGATAAAAAAAACATTTGTTTCCTCGTTCTCACGCGTGATCCCAAAGAACCGGTCTTGTCAGCGAATTCCTGCTTTCCAAAAGCTCTCCCCCAACCCCCGGCCAATCTCTCTCTGTCAGTGCTGCGAACATCAATACCGAAAACGTGAATTGCAAGTGACAAGGCTGTATAGACACAAAGTGCTTCGCCGCAAATAAATCACAATAGCTTGTTGATCTCGGCAAGGCGCAAAAACCATCGCGCGAACTCCCCTTCATCCTAACAGCAGCGGCTTCTGGCGAACCATCGAACAAAGACGGTCACCGCAACGCGCGCTTTCAGGTGCTGTTCTACGGCCGTCTGGAACGCTCTTCCGATGTCGGGTAGCCATTGGAGGAGCTATGCACTTTAAAATCTCGTTTGAAAACTCATTCATTTCGTTTGTTGTCCTTCCCCCGCACCTCCAATTAGCACAGTCTATTAGGTACAGTGCGAAAGAAGTTCAACAGGGTCAGCTGACAGGTCGTGGCCCAGATTAGCCAATCAAAATCTAGCCCGAACCTTAGCAGCATCCGTTCAAGCAAGCATGACTTTGCTGATAAGCCACTAAATGCCAAACCAGTCCTTATCTATGAACAGCTGACAGTTCTCCAAACAGCTGATAGTTCACCAGAAAAGGTTCAAGTAAGGCTGACTCTGCTGATGAGACACTGCTTGTCTAAACCAATCCTAGGTTTGCTTGCGTTGATCCAGTGCTGCTGAAATTATGCTCTCCCAGAAGGGAAACCCGCGTGGCCGATGAAATGTGTACACAAATACTTACAAACACATGTGAGGGAGGCGAAATGTGTGCCTATTTTCGAACCTAAATGGATTAGCCAATAAAATTTCACCCACTCACCCTAACAAGCTCGCCAATAACACTTGATTTGTCGAGGGCAAGGCGAAGGCTGCGGCGTGGATACCGTGCAGGACGAACGCCGAATGGTGCACGGGACAACGTTCAGGAACCACGTCGTGACACAACTCACCGATACACAACCATAAACGCGTGACGAACACACGCATAACATAACACATGCCTTACCAACACACACTAATACACGCGAGGCGAACGCGTGACTAACGCATGCGTAAAACGAATGCCGAACACTTACATACCACTGCTGTAGCCCTTAGCACCGAGCCAACTCGGCAACGAAACTCTAGGCGACCCTTGACCCTGACAGACTAAGCGAACTACAAGCCAGTATGGTCAGACTTTGTGTGGGTTGGTCAGCAGAGGGCTGCGGTGACCTCAACCAACCCTATCCAGGCTCAAAGCTGCTTAGCATTCGAGACAAGAAGGTGAGATACACTTTTAAAAATATATAAACAATTTTTGTATTTACCAGGTAAGGCGCACTGAGGTGCACTGCTCTTAAAAAAAATCGGCCCGTCCACAAATTATATCTCAACGAAGTGGCTTATCATGTGGAAATGTATAGCAGCCAAATACATGTCTAAATGTAGGAGGGAAAACCCGGAGAACCCGGTAGACAATTCCACACGACCACGGGGAAAGAGAGAGAGACACTCAAACTCCAAATATACAGCAGCAACAGGCGCCAAGAGTCGGGATCGAACCAGCGACCTCCTGCATACCAGGCGAGGTAGTCAACATCTCCTAGCCACCGTTGAGATCCGGGAACATTCCGGTCAGCCCCGTCATTAAAAGCGCAATGGTCACGAACTCGTAAACACGAGCGTGCCTCCCTTGTCACGGCACAAACGCTCGGGTGAAACATTAACTGGGTCGTGTGAAGTTTAGGAGGGGGGCATGGATGAGTGGTGGTTGTGGTGTGGGGGGAGGTCGATTCAGTCCATCGTTCGCTGCAGGGTGGATACAATGGGGCACCACGGTGGCTAGGAGATGTTAACTACCTCGCCTGGTATACAGGAGATCGTGGATTCGATCCCGACCCTGACGCCTGCTGTGTATTTGGAGTTTGTGCGTCTCTGCTTACCCTCCCCGTCCCTCCACATTTAGAATCAACATCACACCGTTTAGAGTATGTGGTTGCTGTAAAACTCCACACGATAAGTCCACTTCGTTTAAATAGTTTTGTGGCAATCTGGGTCGCTTCTGAAAAACGAGCTACACAGCCTCAGTGGGTCTTTACCCGGTTATAGAAAAATACAAATATGACCCCTTGTTGACTTCAAGCAAAGCGGTGGCCGCAAAGTCACATGACGAGCGTGGGGCAGGCATGCGGGACGAGTTGAGGCCCCCTTGATACATCACCATTTTTTCAACAGTGTCAAAGAACAAACCGCGTATTTAAAGCGCGGTTTAAATTCGTTTTCTTTTTCTCATCAGTAAAGTCACGTAGGTATCATCAGATGATGATGATTGCTTGTGTTGCAATCGAAACGTCGTGATTTATTTAAAAATATTTTTTTCTAGATTTGAAGCTTTCGTGACTGCAAGAATTCACACTCTTAGTTTTTTTTTAACCTACGTGACTTTACCGAAAAAACCTAAGAGTATTATTTTAATTTTATTTTATACCTATATGACTTTACCGAAAGAACCACAGAGTATGGATTCCTGAAGTCACAAAAGCTTAAAATCTAGATTTTTTTATCTGATCAATTAAAACGCCTTCATTCATTTTGTTTATCTATTCATTAGAGCAGTGACGTTTGGCTTCCGCAAATTGCTCAGATCAAATATTGGGGCCTCGACCTGACCGATCGCTCCCCCCACCGAGCTGATAACGTCATTTATCACGACACTTGTGTGTGGTCGGCTAAGGGGTCATCCATTTAGTAGGTACGCAAAAATCTGTCAAAACTTGACCCCACCCCTCCCGTTTCCTATGCATTGTCAGTAGACCCCCCGAAATTTGGGTTAACCCCCCTCACCCCTCTATGCGTACGTACTAAATGGATGCCCCCTAAGCATTGAAGCTCATTGGGACATAATACGGGACCACCACCACCGCTGCTGTTGTTAAACCTGTGCGTCTGTAACTTCCCAAATGCTGGGGAAATATCCCCCACCTCGTTTCGCCCACCACTCCATCCTTTTGTCGGTGAATCCGTCTGTGGGGTCTCTATGCGAGCCGATCAGTTTCTGAGAATGTGCGTCTCTGTTGTGAGTCTATGGTTCTCTATGTTAGCTTATCAGTTTCTGTGAGGCTATGGATCTCTGTATGAGTCTCTTGGTCTCTGTGTGAGTCTATGGGTCTCTGTGTGAGTCT
>CM025641.2:4046541-4088689 GCA_014621495.2 Entosphenus tridentatus | reverse complement strand
GCCAGCCTGGCACGGAGCCAGCCTGGCACGGAGCCAGCCTGGCACGGCTCTGGAGGCTCCGGGTTGCTTTTCCACTGCAGAGGCCGAGCTGTGCTGCTGACGTCACAAAGCAATCAAGTTGTGGGTAACCCCCCCCCACAAGCCAGATTCAAACATCCTCTAAGTCTTGTGCCGTGATGGCCCGGCGCTGGACTTGGCTCGGGTGTGCCAGTGGAGAAGGAGTAATTGTAGATTATTTTTGTCACTCCGTGTGTGTGGAATGGCACCGAATAAAATTAACGGAGCCCCCGAATTATTTTTTTTTGCTGCGAGCCGATATGAAGTTGAAAATGCGAAGCTGCTGCGTGCCCCAGATTCCAGGTGCTCGGTCTTCTGGACCACGTGTCCGGTTTTGTCAGCGAACGAACTCTTTTTGCACAGCTAACGGAGATGCATTCCTTATCTTTTGAAGGTGGAGACGGTCGAGCGATCGTCGTTAGGCCGAGATTTTTTTTGTCGTCGTCGTCGTCGTCGTTTAAAAACGAACTTTTGTTTTCGGTGGCGAGAGCAGCACGTCCCATCAACGTCGGAGCTCATGGCTGCACCCCAGCATTACCGCACAGACCCACCACACGCACCACGCCACTTGCGCGGGGCTCACCCCTGCACTGTTCTACACAATTATACACAAATACAGCGAGTCCTCAAAATAACGGCGAAGGAAAAAGCAGGCTTTAGATAATTTTTTAAGGTTCAACCAAAAAAATATAAAAGGCCCCTCTATGTAATTTGGTCAGGCTTTCGAGCACTTTGTCATTATTATTGATAACTTTTGTACATTTCTATCTCGCTCAGGTGAGCTCAGACAATTTGCGCCGTGAAAAGCGACCGCTGCCTTGATGAAGTTGTTCTCCTCTTGGTTCTTTCGGTAAAGTCACGTAGAATGGAAATAATAAAATAATAAAAATGAAACATAATAAAATAATTCAAATTTTATGTTATATTTTTATTATTTTATTATGGAAATAATAAAATAATAAAAATGAAACGTAATAAAATAATTCAAATTTTATGTTTTATTTTTATTATTTCCATTCTACGTGACTTTACCGAAAGAACCAAGAGGATGAATCCCTGCAGTCACGAAAGCTTTAAATCGAAGTTGTTCTCTTTCGCCCCGGTCTTCACGCCGCGCGGAAACATGATGCGACCCGTACAGGTCCCTGCCGAGTCCCGCACGGCACAGCAGCCGCTACTGCTCCCGCAGCAAAATTGGATTGTGCGATCTGGAATTTGCTCGTGTGATTTTCAATAACGATTATACATGAAACATGTGTTTCTACTTGTACTTATGCAATAAAAGCAATATCAATAATGTCGCAAGCTGTAAATGGGGAAAAGTTGGCCTACATGGGAATAACGTGGTTTTGGAAAGGGGGCAAATGGTATAGTGGAGGCCAACCCAACCCTGAATTAGCCCGATATTGCAAGGACACAGTGCAAACATACCCCCCACACAAGCAACACGACACTACACACGCATGGATAGGTCTGCAGGTCATAAGAGCTGGGAGTTGAGAAGCTCTGTTCTGAGTATTCTCGAGCAAATGTGCAATGTTTTATTTTATTGTTGGTGAACTTTAACCCCTGATCAGTGTTACGTGAATTAGTATAACCTCTAGGAATTAGCGTGTGCGCGTCGTCGGCAGAATCCAGACTCCGAGCGCCGTGGAAGGTTCAATGAATCCATCCCGGGCTTTCGCCAATACCACCACCACCACTAGAATCACCCACCGAATCGTCTATCGGATTGACTTTTGAGATCCACCAAAACGCAAGAGATCTCCTGCTCAAGTGAGCATTGAAGCGGTGCTCGTCTTGTGTTTACAGCCCTGAGCCAGTGGTGAGACATTCCACATTCCTATTGTGGGAGTTGAATCCATAGGCCGTTCACTGTTGATCTATCCCACCAAGTGGCACTCATTTTACCGAGCGCAGAGGGATAGATGGGCTGAGTCAAGTCTCTGAACCACGATTTGAACTCGCAACGTTTCCGATTGCCGAGCCACCACGGCCAAGACGGAGATCCTCTGGCTGTCAGAAAACAAGATAAATGTAATAAAATTGAAACGCGAATTGTTTGTTAATCGATAAATCGATTCTTACATCTTTACTGCCGCGTGTAAATGTGTCCTTGTTCCCGTACGCCTTCGATTACGGGAATAAAACAAAGGCATAATGTCGTAAAACTCCTGCTATCCGTAACCCTTTTATCCGCCACTCCGTGGTCCGCGAAAAATCCACGGCCACATTTTACCTGTTAACCGCAATCATCTGCGGTTTCCCACCCTGCGTTGCGGAACGGGCTTCCTATTATCCGCCAAGGTCTTTGCAAATTCGCGCGATTTTATTAGTGAACAAAATTCATCACTACGGACAAGCGGAGCGAATTCGCAAGATAACGTCGCGGGTAATAGGATCCCCGTGGTGTTTTGTGGCCCACATCCCAAATAAGAGGAGTTGCAGTTGTTGGTGCTGTTAAAGAGACCCCGACATGGACATTGGCGAGTCCTTTCCCAGCCCGGAGGCTGCGATGCTGTAGGACTGCCCACCGTGTGACGTGTCAATGTACATAATCGTGACGTGTTAAGTATGTTGCTATTAAGATAATAACGTTCTGTTTATACTGCTTGTGTGTCAATGCTTTTGTTTGCCAATTATTGTTTATAACAATAAATTCTTACCGTGAACACGTAAGCCTTGTGAGCGACTGATTATATTATAGATTTTCAACCTAATTATTGGGATGGGAACAAGGTTCAGAGGTTGTGGCTTCAGAGTGCTGCCCCCAGGACCCAATGAGGACTTGAAGTATCTGGCAAGAGCCAATGTTTCAAGTTGATTGTGCGAGCAGGTGAGAGAACTCATGGGACCAGGGAAATGGGAGTCTCATTTGCAAGAGTGACCGGGCGCATTATACAGGGCGTTTCAAAAATATGGAACCGATTTGAAATCGCTAATCTCTGCAACCACTAACCGCCTATGAATGAAACTCTTACCACTTGAAAGGGCGGGGCATAGAGAGGGCGGGGCATAGAGTTTCAAATGACCACCGCTGGATGCCTCTCCCAGCGCACAAACAGCCCCGAGTCTCAGTCATTTGCAAGATGGTGACCCCACAACACAAGGGGTTTTGCGTTCTGCAGTTCAGAAAAACTGAATCAGTAACTGTGGTGCAGCGTGCGTTTCGGCATTGATCCACCAATGTCAAAGAGCATGGTGGCACAAAAGACCATGTTTTTGTGCCACCATTAGCGACCAATCTGGATGACCTAAAAACAGAATCACGGCAGCGGTGACTTCAGTGGAAGAAGACACTTTGAGAGGCGTTTGGGACGAATTCAACTATCGTCTCGATGTTGTCCGTACAGCAGGTGGAGGGCACACAGAGCATTTATAAAATGGTTAGTAAAACTTGTTAACTCATTAAACCCTTTGTAACTTTTGGTGTAATTGTAACACTTTGCCATCGTGAAATATACTGCTTTGAAATTGGGTCCATCTTTTTCAAACACCCTGTAGTCTGACAATCGGGAGATGATTGCTGCCGCTGCTGTGCGCGCTGCACGCGAACGACATCGGGGGATCTCTCATGCCCACAGCGAAGCCGACGGCGCGTCGTAACACCAACGGTTACCGCACCCAGCAACATTAATCAGGGGCGGCCGCTGGATTTGAACCACGAACCAGCGCAACAAGCGGCGAACGCGATACCGCTGGGCCGTGTCACGGTTCATGTCCTCTGAAGAAGGGCCCAATACCTCAAAGTCATCCCTTTCACTTTTCTTTTCCTTTACACGACCACGGTGTTATTGCCAAACGTGCCGAGTCTTATCTGGCCTTATAGGATAACTCGCTTTACTACCCGGCTTCGCCCGGGACTTGGATTCACGACGCCCGGACGCTTTTGTCTCCCCAGTGGAAATGCTCACACACACCACTTACTCGTTTGAGGGTGAGTCGACCTAGGGGAGGCCCAGGACCAGTTCAAATAATCGTCACCGGTGGTGGCCGTGAACGGGAATCGAACTTGGGTCGCCGGGTTCGTAGCGCAGCGTAGCGCTACCCACTACACGACAATGCGTTCCGCTTCCACATGCGCGGGTCACATGACAGATTTGACGTCACAGCTCACTTGCCGTGCAAAAAATATATGCATTGAGCTCTGCCCCCCCCTCCCCAAAAAAGTGTATTTTTTATAATTTTTGCATGGTGTAGTCTCGAAAGTACCCACATGGCAAATTTCCAGTTTGTTGCATGTCGGGAAGTACACTAAACATTTTGAACAGACACACATATTCACAACTTTGCCTCATATATATGGAGATTATAATCGACGTATAGCAACCACTCTCTATAGCGAGCGTGGGGGGGGGGCGGCCACTCGTGGAGAGCTGAGAGCTCCGGTCGCCGCGAGCCAGAGGTCGCAAACGGGTTTTGATTCCTTACCCGTACCCGGCCGCACCAGGGTCGCAAACGGGTACCCGTACCTAGCCGGGTACGGGTAGGGTACGGGTATCGGGTACCCGATTGCGACCTCTGCCGCGAGCCTTCCTCTTGCTCGATTCTGGGAACACACAACGGTGGGGCGCCAGCTGCAAGGTTTATTTCATGAACACAAAAAAGGTTTAACCGCAAGCACAACCCAAACACCTGCATTGAAATGTGAACACGGTTTCACGTGCACTTTGTACAGAAAATCGTATTAACTATGGCACGTGTATATATATATTTTGCATAGTTAACAGCTGCTTAAGACAACCATATTGCATATAAATGTTTTACAGACCAGCAATCAACACGGTCCCAAAGCTCGAGTCCTTCAATAGCGATGGACGGTACACCGTAAGGCTTTGGGAGTAATAGAGGTGCCAACCGGGCATGCGGTGCGACACGACGTTGGCGAGCAGATGGATCCATCTCCTACGGCCGGCCTCCCCGCGCGAGACACCGAGACGGCACGGCACAGACCGCCGCCGCCGCCGCGAACCTCAAGTGGGGAAACCAGACGCTTGCAGAGGAATCGACCAAACAGGACCATCCATGGGAGAGGGGCAGGGCAACCAGCCGCACACCTCGACTCGGAATAACCACCGGGACGTCGCGCTTGTAAAGAATATAAATGATAAGCGGACAATGGCTCCTTTGCTCATCCGTCGGCATGTAACAAAAATAAAAAAAAAACGTATTTACGCGGCCCGTCGGCCTTTCGGAAGGCTGTGGGGGGCAAGATGGGTTTGCGCAAAAGAATGCTTGCACTGTGTTTACGTGGAGAGCACGAGATATGTGGAAGGCATTGTCCGAACCTATTTTGTGAACGCCCGGATGAATAAAGCAAAAGATAACGGGGGCTCGTATTTAATAGACACACGGTGTTGGAAACATTCTTTGCCAGCATATCCGATTAGTGTGGCCTCAAGACGTGAGGAAGTCACGGCCCGTGTGAAGTCAGGTTACGGACTGTTGAAGTGAAGCTGTGGGCCGATATCTGGACCATGGGGTGTAGGTTTCCCATCCCAAGCGTAACACAAAACTTGTCAACATGCTGCCAAGTATGGCAATGATTATTCCGTGAATCAAATTAAAAGGGGCACTCATCGCGTCCATCACATTGTGCAATGGATACGTATCGAACATCAATCGCATTGTGCAAGCAAGAATCTAATATTTCTGAAATGCACGCGCCGAATTATTGTATGGAAATGCGACACTTATGTGAACGGACCTAATGAGGCAGATCTGGACAGAAACACACGAGACGGACAATACAAATGAGACCGTATAAACGAGATAAAAATAACTGATAAGAATAAAAATAACCGACTTACCGGATTGAACTGGAGCCCCATATCGTTAAAATTAATATTAACGATCGGGTGCAGAATCACTACATGCCTACGATTAGGCCGAAGGATGCGCACGACTGGGTCTGTGTAAATGCCCCCCAACATTTCAAAGGGTCTCATGACATCACATTTTATTTAAATAATTCCAATGCTCAGCTGTCATTCTTGTTAAGCCTAGGGGGGGGGGGACACACACACCCCCTTATTACAGCTGTCCAAATAAAGCACCGAGTGGTCATACCACGAGTTTTCAGATTTAAAACCACCAAACCTGCTGCCGTGTCTCTCCGCACCCTCGAAGTAAAACAGTCAGTGTGAAAATGCACAACATTTAAATCTTCAAATCGACGGTTAATTTCCCTCCGCAATTCTCCGCAACATGTCTTATATTAATACACGAGCTTATATTTTTCAAGTATAGAGGATTTCACAGGCATCCTGCTACATGTTTTTTTTTCTTTCTTTGTTCTTATAGACTAAATAATACCTAAAATAAATTGTATGAAAATAAAAAAATGCCGAAACCGCACTCATTAATAAAGAAAATATCAGCCGAGTTTCCCCGCACCCCCCCTCCCCTCCCTCATCAGCCTCCACAGATTTGGCAACTCGTTAAAGGCCGATTTGCCACTTAACGGCTGCCACGGATGAAAGCAATCGTCGTGCAGAGGTGGGAGAGGTGGGGGGGGATGGTGGGGACTCAAACCGCGTCGCGAGGCCCCCACCACAAAGCCCCCATCACAAAGCCCCGTCGCGATGAACCTTGTGCGAGCGAACGTGTCAATCCGCACGTTCTCAAAACGCCGCCCCCCTCCCCCCCCCCCCCCCCCCTTTTTTTTTCTTCGGTGCGTCGCATTTTTGGCAGAAACCGTGCCGACGATGCCTCTCCCTTCCTTCCTTCCTTCCGCCACCACCAACGGGCAGCAGAACTCGGCAAAGGTGACGCGATTCGGCCGCCCGGTTGAGGACGTCACGGCGCGTGCGGTTTTTCGCCGGCTCAGATGGGCGAAGTTTTCTCTTACGGCCCCCCGCAACACGGCTTTGTCCAGACTCGCAGTGGTGGCGCTGACGATGCGAGGCAGCATCATTAGAGCAGAGCTGGCGAAGGTGGCGCGCTGGGTCGTCTGGGAGGACACCCACTTGCTTGTCTCTCCGCCCGCTCCATGCGCGCGCGTGCATGCGCCGCCGCCTATGGAGGAGCGGCGCCGCAGCAGCGACAGCCCAAGTTTGATTCCCGGCCACGGATAACATCCGAACTGGTCCTGGGCCTCCGCTAGGTTGAGCACTGGGGAGACAAAGGCGGCCGGGTGCGGTTCCAGCAACACCACCCCCTTCTCACGCGCCGTGCCGTCCCTTAATAGGTACTCGCCAACAGCCCTTGCCCCCGACAGCCCGTGTGGGCTCCACGGGATACGTTTATGTCTCTGTCCGTGTTGTCTCGGAGAGAAGGAGAGGGAGACGCTTTTCTGTGCCGCGAGGTCTCCGTCCGTGCCAGCCTCAAAACCTCTCCGCGTGGCCGCCTCGGCCCCTGGAGTCGAGCGTCTGCTGGAAGAGGTTGCCCTGCGACTGCCTCCACTGCTGCGACTTCTTCCTCACCTTTTTCGTCTGCAACGTGAACAGCAGCGGCGGCAGCAGCAGCAGCAGCACGCGATTCGTTAACGCCTCCACACACATCCACACAGCACAGAGGACGAGCCGGCGAGCCCAACCACCGCACCGCGCATCCGGCCACGCAGAGAGAGGCCGCTGGGAAAGTGCCGTCCTTGAGCTAACATTTTTTGAGTTGAAGTTTATTTGATTTTCTGCACGGATGATGGTGGTCCCGTTAAGCCGGTTGCCCAGATGTATTTTACACGGGAGATCCGTGGTGCTGCACAAGCACAGCAACAAACCAAAAAGGCGGACATCGACATCGCAGAGAAATAAGTAGAGGGTCCCTTCAGGCAGCGCTCCCCAACCTTTTTGGCACCAAGGACCGGTTTAGTGGAAGACAATTTTTTCACGGATCGGGGGGGGGGGGTTCATCATTGGGCCTTTCCCACTTTTCAAAGAAGCTCTCCAGCGACGTTTGTTTTTTTTTTACTAATTTTGGCTACTAGGGTTAGTTAGCTTGTGGGCTTACCAAAACCTTGACTGAGACGAGCGCGCGGTGCGGGAAAGAGGCGCGGACGGAAGTGGTAAATTGAATAATGGGGGCGGGTTCCACGCGCGGACTCACCGCTCACCTCCTGCTGTGCGGCCCGGTCCCTAACAGGCCACGGACCGGTACCGGTCCGCGGCCCGGGGGTTGGGGACCCCTGCCTTAAGGGATATCGCACAACCAACGAGGTATTTAATGGTCGTAAACGGAACACACGGCTGCAGCTGCCACCACGCCCGATCACCTTTGTGTCCCCAGCGGCGATGTTTACACGCCACACCAGGTACTCATTTAAGAGCCGAGTCGACCAAGCGCTAACCCAGGACCGGCTGGGAATTGAACTCGGGCCGCTGAGTTTGCAGCACAGCGTGCTAACCACTTCGCAACTACTCCCCCCTAACCACTGCACCAGCGTGAACCACCGCACCTCACACACACACACACACAGAGACGACGCAACAACGACAGTGGGAATCGAACTCGTGTCGCCGGGTTTGTCGCGCGAGACGGCACAGGCTGCGAGGGGTTGCGAGCGGAGCGCTCCTCACCTTGCCCAGGTCAAAGTCCTCGTCCCACTCGTCCGTGACGCGGTCGTGTCTGCACATCGCGACGTCGCGCTGCGCGTCGCGGCTCACCAGGGACGGCTGCCCGTCCCACGAGAGCACTGCACCGCCAGCGGCACAGCCAACAGCACAATTATACCACACCAGCATGACCAGAACAAAACGACCGCGATTAAAACCATCAGCACCACCATCACGAAATGACTGTCATTCAATACCATCGCAAGCACTGCCACAACCGCGATTAATACCATCACCACCACAATCAACATCACCACCACCATCAATAGCACTACCACCAGCACCACCACAATTACCACCACCAATAGCACTACCAATAGCACCGCCACACCATCATGGCCACCACCCCCACACCATCATGGCCACCACCCCCACACCATCATGGCCACCACCACCACATTCCGTAACAACGAAACCCTCGGACAAAGCCTCGATCCCTAAATCCACAGGTTGCACCGGCGACGAAACTCCCAAGACTATGAAATCAAATAATAAATTCCCGACCACCACAACAACCACGATGAAATACCACGCGCGGTTATTAGGTGGCGAGCGCCGATTACCTGGGGTGCCGTACGCGCGGTCCGACGATCGGCGGAGGAGCTCCCCGAGCACATCCGACCTCCGCGGGGCGACCGCCCTCTCGTTTTCCGCCAGGCCGCGGCGATCACGGGCGTGTCTGTCCCACCGCACCGGCGCCACTGCGCACGCGGCGGGGGGCACAGGGGCACACGGGGCGACACGGGCACGAGCGTTGCGGTCAAACGCCGGTGCCACTTTTTGCAAGCGGACCGCACCCTTTTTAAATTGGCGACGTCTTGCGGGTGCTGGGCATCTTACGCGTCGAGCGTTACAGTGGCACTCGGCGGTGAAATTCGCCATCACGCCACATCCGCACTTCCGAGTTCGCCGTTTGACCTCAGCGGCAACTGGCGATGAAGTCAAACGTGGCTCCGATGAGCACGGTCGGCTACGTACGGTGCAAAAGAAGTTAAACATGCATACACGCAAACGTCCTGCCACACCCCCGATTAAAGATTAACATTTAAGTAAAGGATGCGTAAAGCCTAAAATCTAAGTTACACACAACCGTTACGCAACCGGGAGAAACCAGAAGGACAGGGCCAGTGCGAATGGAAACGTGCGTGGACAGTCACCATGTGCTCGCTCTGCCGCGCTGGCCTGCCCGTTCATCAGTGCCGGCAGCTGCTCCTCCTGGCCTGCATCGGCCTCCTCTTCCACCACCTCCTCCACCTTGCCGGCCCCACGCTCACGGCCGCCCGCTTCTTCGGAGTGCCGCCGTTTCTTCTTTTTGATTTTAGGGGGCCCGGCGTCCGCGTCCGGGAAGTCGGCCTTCGTCCGCTCGGTGGCGTCAGGCCCGAGGAGCTCCTCCTGGTGTCGCTTTCTCTTGCGCCTCTTCGTCTTGTCGCGCGGTGCGGTGCCGGTGGCAGAACGCACCTCCGAGTTATGGAACTCGCTGTGGGTGGAGAAGGAGACAAGGATAAAGGTGCAGCCCCTGTAACTGTTCCGGTCACGCCACGGCCAGCAGAAGGGCCTCCGCACCGGAGGAGGGGGCAACGCTCGAGAGCTCCTCGAGTGGACGGAGACTCTAGAGCCCCCCGCTCTACTCTAAGAGGGCATGTGTTTGGCCTACTCTTCCATGCTGGTCAAGACGGGCGAGAACACGGCTGTTGGTTTCTACTCGCGTTGGAGCTCGGGCATTAAGAGGGAGGGGGGTGGGTTTAGGCCAGGGGCTAGAGTTTTTGTTGGCGAGTTTGAGTTTAAACTAAAATCAGTAATCGTTAGGCCTCCCCGGCCGCAGCGTCGGTTTACTCACGTCGCGGAGTCGTTGTTGTTGGAGGTTGTCACGACTTCGTCGGCCAGGGCGGATCCTTCCGGAGTCTCGGCTTCCCGCTTCGACTTCCTCTGCCTCTTCTTTTTGTGTCGTCTCTTCCCCTCCCCCCCGCTCTTCGGCTCCGAGTCCTCATCAGCAGCAACGGAGCTGAAAAAGACACCCGGGAGCAGCATCGTATGTAAACTAATTTATAAATCGAAATTAAAATCGAAAAACTAATTTATATTTCACCAGAAAAAGGGCCCACTGAGCTATAAGGATATTTTTCAGAAGTGACCTGGCCACAAATGATACCGCAACGAAGTGGCTTATCGCGTGTAAATCTATAGCAGCCAAATTCTCTACACACGCGTTGATTCTAAATGTGGAGTGAAAAATCGGAGGACCCGGAAGAAAAGCCACGCAACCACGGGGAGAGATGCAAAACTCCAAATAGACTGTACAGGCGTCACACATTGTGGATGGAACCCACGACCTCCTGCATACCAGGAGAGGTAGTTAACATCTCGCCACTGTGGTAGGCACCCCCTCTGATTTCACCAACCAGTACTAACCAAATCGTGAAGCATGGTCAAACAACCCCCAAGACTAATCCAGTAAGAAAATGGATTAACAAAAGGCTGTGTGCTACAGTATTTTTTATTATTATTATTTGGAATGTGTAATAGTAACCATTATTACACAGTGGTTATTTTCACTATGCTATGAACCTGGAAACTTGAGTTTCAATGTCAAGTGATACCTCCCCCCTTACCCTTCCATCAACTTGCAGTGACCAGCGTGGTGTTCAACAACAACCACCGAGGCCTTCATCCAACAGTGGACTGACAAGGTGGCTGTGGAACATTCATATTCCAAACACTCGTCACAACGGTAAAACGTCGACGTTTAGAAATTGAACTTACGTGTCTTGGCGGGACTCGACAGGCGTGCGCTTCCTCTTCTTCCCTCTCGCTCTGCCGGCCGTGTCGTCTCCCGTCTGCCCGGTCTCCGTGCGCGGCGCACCGCTGCTCTCTCCTCCGTCTCCACCTTCTTCACCGCGGTGGTGCTGGAGGTCGTCGTCGCGCTCCTTGTCGCGGTTTCGCTTCCGTTTCTTTCGTTTCCTGCGTTTGCCCGAGGCGGGCTTGGCGGTGGATTCGGTCGTGACCTCCTCCTCCTCCTCCACCACCACCTCAGCCGCCACCGCCTTCTCAAGTTGCCCGATGCCCTCCAACCTCCCGCCTGCGCCCCAAGGCTTCTCCCTCGGTGCCGTGGTACTGCTGCGATCGCTGTCGCCACCGCCAGTGCTGACGTCTGTCGCCACGGCCATTGTCGCCGAAGTCTCCGCCGGGGTGATATTCCTCTTGGTTAAACCGTCGCCCTGATTGTGCTGCTGCTGCTGTTGCCGGTTGTGTTTAATTTTGCCGTTCGCCTTCCCGAGCGCCGGAGCCTCGTGGCTTCCATTCGCCACGAAAGGCGACAGCAGTGGCTGCGGTAACGATGATGGCTTGGGAGTTTCCACCCCTCCTCCTCCACTGTGCGCGGTTCCGTTGGGTTTGGACAGAGCATCCGATTTGGTTTTCCCGGGCGGGGAACGGCACAAGGATGGGAACGCGGGGGTGATGTTCCAGCCAGGGCTGAGAGGCGACGGCCTGGTGCAAAGGGGGAGGGAGGCAAGATGGAGTGAGTCTCTAATAGCTACACAACTTCATACGGACATTCAGTTGTATGTATGTATGAATGCTGAACTTCTTTCGCACCGTACGTAGCCAACGTTGCTAATCGGATCATCTTCACAAGTGTTATCGTGCCCCCCAGACGGACAGAGCCAATGTGGTAATGTGGTTGAGTAGCGTTAGGAAGGCAGTGGAGCGCCGGTGAATGCGGGGAACCACCTGGAGGGGGAGCGCACGGGGCTGCTTGAGACCGACCACTTTCCGACCGGCAACAACGACGGCATCGCCACCACGAGGGGCGGGGATAGCGGCAGGGAGGCCCCGTTCACGCGCCAGGCCGGGCGGCCCACCTGCAGAGTGGCCTGGGGGGGGGGCGGGCGGTGCACAGGCAGGGGCATAAACAGACGCGCACATACACACACAAGACAAGGGATACACCGTGCGGCCTTTAACAGGCTGTCAGGCCAAGTGCCGTGAGCGAGCAGCACCTATGAAGGCCGGCATGGCACACCAGGGTGTGGGTGGCCAACACCATGCCCGGCCGCCTTTGTCTCCCTCGTGGCGATGTTTACACACCGCACAAGGTTCTCATTTGAGGCTGAGTCGACCTAAGGGAGGCCCAGAACCGGTTCAGATAATCGTCACCGGTGTTGGCCGTAAGCAGGAAATCGAACTCGGGTCGCCGGGTTCGTAGTGGAGCGTGCTAACCACTGCGCCACCGCTCCACACATATACACACGTACACAAACACACACGTGTAGCTACACAAACATCACAACGCATACACAAAGCCCTTGACACACACACAAACAAAACACAGACACCGACCCACTCCAAGCCTCGACGCAGAAACGACGCAGTCACCTTCGGCGACACGAGGAAGAGCTTTCCGAGCAGAGGCCTGGGCTTGTGCGCAATCTTCATCGGACTGGGCGACAACTGCATGGCGGTCGTCTTTTCACCTCCCGCGCTCGCCGCCTCCGAGTGGGCCCTTTGTCGGGCACTGCAGCCAGCTTGCTCCTCGGACGCCCCGACCGGGTCCTCGCTCTGCGCGCTCGCGAGGGCCCCGCCAACGCCGCCATCGCCGTCGCCTTGCCGCCCGGTGGCACCGACGATCGTCTTGTCCGCGCCGTTCTCGCTCGGCTCCGGAGACTTTTTATCGGCGGAGCCGTGGGTCTTCAGCTTTGGCTTGTCGGCCACCAACGCCTCTTTGGGTAGCACCTCCCGCGACGCTTTCCCCGCGCTCCCTCCGCCCTCCGCGGCCCCGTCGAGGCCTGGCGGGGTGGGGCGTGGCGACACCACCGCCGCCGCGGTCCTCTCTCTGGGCGGCACGTCGGCGGCGGTGGCGTTGGCCGTGGCAGGCGGAGCTGGGGGTTTTGCCGGAAGAGGCGCGGAAACGGAGAGCCGCGGAGTATCGGCTGCGTCCGGCGGCGCTTTGGGCTTCTTCGCGAAAATGTCGATGAACGCCGGAGCATTCGTCACTCTCGGCTGGCAGCGGGCCGGGCCGAACGGCGCGGTGGACACGGTGGACGGGGCGGACGCCCCCACGTTTGGGCCGCGTTGCACGGAAACTCCAAGCTGGTCCGGTCTTGCCACGATAACAGAGTCGAAATTCTGAAGCGGAAGGCGGGGACAGTTAACGGACGGAACAGTGGTAAACCCTCACGACCTCGTTAACAATTAGCCGACCTATGACAACTCGTTGGCCGGTTACCGCTGAAGACGACTATCATCCCCTTGGCACTGGCTTTGGCCGTACACGCAAAGAGGGGACTCGGTGGCACGAGTGCTTACAATATAAAAACGTAGGTCTACAGGAAGCGATCACCAACACCAGAGAAGTGCAATCGCGGAAACACGTTTGTCCAATCTCATCTATCGGCTGCCATTTGACGATTCGCGGAAGAGAAGACGGACCGGTTTAAAAGGGCGGCACTGGTGCTGTACGAAAGAACCTCGTGGAACATTTACAAATAGAACTCATCCACATCCCTCTGTCAAACAGTGCTGGGTGAAGGCCTCCCGGTGCTGTGCCAATCATGGGATCGTCCAACCAAGGACCGGTTCAGACCGACATCGGTCATAGCTCGGGTCGCCAGATTCGAGACGCAGCGCGACAACTGCTGCAGCGTCCCCCCACCCCCCACCGCCACTACTCCGTGCCAAACACGCCGCTCGTCCGTACGCCTCAAAAATGAGCAACTCCTTCGACGGTGGCACGCTACCGATCGGTGGCCTCGCCGTGCTGAGCCAAGCTGCAGCCCTGACGGGCTCCAGGCAATAGCGGACAAGCGCAGCGGAAGACGACAGAGGCACAGGAGCGAAGAGGAGCGACGTGCAGACAATAGCAACAGTTCGTGTGTAAGCACGTATCGTGAACTGTACGTGTGCATCTTATATCGTACGAGTCGTCAATTGTACGTGCGCATCATGTGCCGTACATGTGTATCATGTGTATCGTGTGCATCGTGTATCGTATGTGATTATCATGTGTGCATCGTGTATCATACGTGCTTATCGAGCCTATTACGTGTGAATTGCACATGTGTATTGTGTGTATCGTATGTGTTTATCATGTGTGCTTCGTGTATCATACGTGTTTATCGAGTGTATTACACGCGTATCGTGTATCCTAAGTGTGTTTTGCGTGTAGTATGTGCGTATCGTGTGTGTATGTACGTATATATAATAGGGTTGTGAAAATATTTTTTTCCTCTTAACTACGTGGAAAAGGATGTTAAAACGGGAAACCAGCTTGCCACACGTTCAGAATTGTCCGGCAATAAACACAACACAGTTACATTGGATAAAGGAGAAAAGAAAGTGGGAGCTGCTACAGTGGTGGTGTTGCGGGGTCAGCGCACAGGACTTGCCATCCGTCTCTTGGCGCGACAGTTTAAACATTGGGGGCGAGATTCTTAAATCCCCACTGCCCCTGTCCACACAGCAGTGCGAATGATGATATCCTTGGGACCCTTTTGCCAGTATCAATATGATAACAGAAATATAAGAGGCTGTCCCCTTTCTCGCAATAAAAAAAAACGTGTGAAGATGTTCAAACACGCAATAGACACCTATTGCAAGGCATCAAAGTCTACGAACGGCTTCAAGCAGGCTGCGTGCCGTGGGCTACGGTGTGGGTACGCGCACATCTTCAGAGCCATCCGGTGAGCCTAAACCAAATACCCCCTTGTAGAATTCGCTGCGGTGGAATCCCTTTTCGCCAACAGTGGCACGAGTGAGCGATTGCTTCAGGCGCCTTTTTAAACTTGTAACCGAGAAGCGTCGGCAAACGAGCCCACGAGGTGAATCGGGCCGCCGTGCCGTTCGTAGGCTCGCTCGCACGGCCACTCGGCACATTGGTACCGGTTTTTCCAGACGCCGTTTGGGAAAAAAAGAACGGTAAACCCATTTAGGAACCGGCTCGTATGCAAGTACGCATGCATGTTGAACTTCTTTCGCACCGTACGTAGCCAACCGTGCTACCGGTGAACAACCCTAGTATATATGTGCATGAAAGCGTTGTTCTGGAGGCACTGGGCAAAGACGACGGGGACTCACGTGGACGCAATGCCAACGGCTCGTCTAGGATAGAAAGGCGAAGGAGGACTACTGCTTGTGGTCCATGGACCCAGCATTGGATTTCATGAAGGCTGGAATGGAGGAGGAGGAGAAGAAGGAGCAGCAGCAGAAGTGTGGCGCCACCTTGTGGAGCAGCGGTGGTCGCTGCGACGAGCCCGGTGGGGGGGCCCCGCCCGCTCGTGCGTCCTTGCCGCCGGCCCCACCGTGCTGCCCGGCCGCCAGGGCACGCGCGGGGGTCTCGTTCCCCTGGGGGGCAAGCCCGCCGTCCCCAGGCTTCTTGGCATCCTGGACCCTGCGTCCGTGGGCGTGCGTGCGTGATTGTGCGTGTGCGCGTCAGTGGGGCAGAGGGGGTGGGGCGGACCATTTAATCCAGCAAATTTTCATTTGGCCCTGTGGGGTGATGGACACGTGGGACTGGCGGTATGGGGCGGCACCGAGAGGGGAAGGCACAGGATGGGTGCAGCAGTTGAAGGAGCAGCAGTTGAAGGGGCAGCACTTCAAGGGAATGGCTCTGGGATTCAGGGGATAACACCGAGTGTTGAAATTACTGAGAGGGCTCTGGCAGCACTAGGGAGGTAATGGCACTTCAAGGGAGCAGCACTGGGTAGCGGGGGAGGGGGGCAAGGACAGCAGGAGGGGCAAGTGGCACTGGAAGAGGGCGGCACTTGAACAAAATGGCAGTGGAGTTCATGGGGTCAGCACTGCGGTTTAAGGGGCGGCACTGAGAGGGGGCGGCATGCGGGGGAGGGGAGTAGCGTACCTGATGTAGAAGAGCACATAGGCCTGCTGGTTGAGCACCACCTTGATGTTGCTGAGGCTCACGTGGGAGTCGTTCATTTGGTACCACTGCCCGTTGCTCGCCTGCTCGGGAGGGGATGGTGTTGAACGGTGGGAGAACAACGCGGATGGATTATAGCCGGCCTCTTCATAAACAAAGCGCACGTCAATCACAATCCTGAACACCGCCGCTCAAGTGTCCATGCGTTACGCACATCGCGCAAGTGTATGCGTGCGTGTCGTGCGTGTGCAACCGCAAGTGGGGAGCGGTCGCGTAGTGCTCATCGCACTGCACTTTAAACCCAGCAGCCCGAGTTTGATTCCCACTCACGGGCCTCTCCTAGGTCAACTCGGCCTTAAATGAGTACCTAGTGGAGTATGCAAGCATCAGCATCGGAGAAAAAAACAGCCAGGGGAGTGACATTGCCCGCAAACCTGCCACTCGTGCGCTGTGCAGGCCTTAATAATAGGCGCTCGCTAACAGCACTTGGCCCACCAGTCTACACGGCTATCGGCTTGTGACCACGCAGGGGCAGCGACCGGTCGCCTCCCACCTTGACGTAGCAGTAGTAGTGCCCGGCGTAGCAGCTGTAGCCGGAGTGCACCAGCACGGCGTAGAGGCTGTAGTGGAGGGAAGCGCCGTTTGGGACCGACATGAACGGCCGGAGGTTGAGCCGCTCGGGGTAGCCCACATCCTGCGGGGCGACGGAGGCGCAGGGTGATGTTGGGTGGGGGAGGGGCGATGTTAGCGTCACCTGTTCCACTCGCGAACGTTTCGTTTACATGTTACAATAATAATGCAGAGTTGTGACGCGCAGGTTTTGCTTAACCCCCCTTTGCGTGAGAGACAAGAGAGGTGAGATTCAGAGGCGCGGGAAGCCACAGGCAAGCAGAAAGGAGCAGCCAGGACTGGCGCCAACACTTTCCCAAGCTCTGTGGTCCTACGTTGATGTTTGGTCAGCTCGGAAAATAAGCTACTGCCTAATCGGGCAGCAGTAAAAATCATGCGTGAGGATTACCCAAACATTTTCCATCGCGTTTGTCCTCGGAATTATCTCATCGGCGATCAAATATTTAGCGATGAAGTTCTTCCATCAGGTAAATACGCAGGGCATTGCTCCCCACTCATTTGGCTGTGGGCGATTGACAGCTGACTGCACTCATGTACAACGTTAAACATCACGGGACCTCCTTTGCCAATACCAAAATATGATAATAGATTTCCCCCCATTTTTTCTGGCAACAAAACAGGTGTTAAGATGTTAAAACACCAAACTGAAACCTTTTAGAAGGAATCATGTCTGCATTAACCACAATACTTGTGGTCAGAATGCAAACAAAAAACATGGTCTGATAATATATACATTGTCCTTGAAACTGATTGGTCCACACCAGAGACAGCTTTCTTTTGAGCCTCGTCTCAAACTGTGTTAGACCAGAGGACGCCAAAAGGCGTACAGCCCAACGACAACACACTGTCAGAGTAATGAGAGCTAGGGGTGAGCATCTACATCATGGGACCTCCTTTGCCAGTCCCAAAATATAATAATACACTCAACGCCTCTCCGATCGCTCTTCCCTTATCACCTCCAGTGGCTCCTTTCCCCCATCAACCAGTTTGGCACAGGCGCTGAGGCTCGCCCCTCCATGTGGTTTCCGCTTCACCTGGGCCGCCCCCCTTCCCACGCCATCACCCCCGGGGGATAACTACCAAGGTGACTCCACCGATAACGAAATTAAACAAGACCCAGGCGCCCGCACAGCCCGTGGATTGGCTCCGGGGGAGTTGGCCTCCTGCGCACCTTGCTGATTTTCCCGCCGGTGAAGTTCGCGAAGCGTTTCATGGAGATGGTGAGGACCCTGGAAGCGCGGTGAATGGAAAACCTCTTGGAGGCCGGAACTTTCTTGTGGCAGCTGAGTCGAGACAGGAGGAGGGGGGCAGTGGAGAAGAAGGCAATTTTGGTCATCATCATCGTCGTCGTCGTCACTGCGATCAAAATTATCGCAATTATCATTGTGATAATCGTCAATAAAATCACCATCGTGACTATAGTTGATCACAAAAATTGTCGGTGATCATCATTGGCATCAAAATCATTATCGCCAATGTTATCGACAAGATCATCAATGCGACCAGACAGATCATCAAAATCATCATCAATTATGATCGTTGTCATTATCGTGGTCATCATAACTGTGCACCAGTAGCGGCCGGTATTTGTGGGCCACTTGGGAAAAACAAAAAATTTACAAAAATTAACACATCGTATTTTTTATATTGTGCACAAAATTGTCTATCGCTTCCCTCGCTAAAGCTGCCATTCCACCAGAGCATCTGGTGAACAACGCGTGCGTGCGCGTGTACGCGTGTGTGCGTACGTGCGTGCGACACCACGCAAGTTCGCTACTCTGGGGCCAACCCCAGCTGACGGGGCCGCCCCCTGTCCTGGCGCGTGGACTCTCGCTCACCGGTGGCACATGTACGCATTGTCTCCGGACAGCAAGTCGGGCCGGACAAAATGCTCGAGGGCTCGGACCACATCACTCGAATGCTGGGGGAGGAGGGCAGGTTGGTGGGGGGGGGCAAAGACACATGAAGCAAAGGAAGCGATAATTATTCAGGAAGGTAGCTCAGGTCGGGGATCAATCAGACAGCTAATAAGTCATCGATTCATTAAAAAACAATCTGAGTGCCTATGACCAAGTTGCCTGGAATGTGCCCGATCCCATCAGAACGAGCAAGACAAGCAGTGCTGAAGGCACAGGAGCGGACCAGACCGATTCAAATATTCGCCATCGTTATCGGTCATGAGCGGAAAAGTGGCTAGCGGAGTGCGCTAACTACTGCACTACCGCTCCCCATGCCCAAGGAAGACACACATACACACTCGCACGCATGAACGATTCACCCTTAATGTGACCGAGTTCACTGAACCCACCTTAATGTCCAGGGCAATATCCAGGTACGGGTCGTAAGTGTCCGAGACACCTTTGCAGACTGAACACTTCACTGCAGCGCAGGACAAGAGACAGGAAACGGTGTCAGCAAACGCAAGAAGGCCGCATGTCCACAGTGCTGACCAGGGCTGGATTTCGGCCCAAATTCTAAGATCGGGCACCAGTGCCAGACTTCTGACCCAAAAGCATTGACCTCTGGAGGGGCGGAGGTGGCAAGGTTTTTTAATCATTCCGCTAGTTTACTCAGGAATGCCTCACTGAGTCACATGACTCTTTTTCAGGAGGGTACTTTCAAGTTTCCACAGTAGGAAGGCAACGATCGATGTAGAGATTCCAATTAAGTAACTCGCGGCAAATTTTTCAACTTTAGACCGTGACTTCGGCACGCAAAGGCGTGAATTAATCTTTAACGTCCACTGTGAAGCAGATGGCGAGTAGTAATATTATTACGATCAATTCACGCCGCAGTATTAACTAGGGTGGCCGCTGGATTCAAACCGTGAACCTCTGCAGCTACCACTGGGCCACATTACCTGCCAAACGGTGCAAAACGGGCACCATGCATTTCAGGACAGATGCAGAGACGGCGCAGAGAAACAAGCGATGTTAAATGCGTGCGTGTGTGCGTGATCAACGCGGGTAAATGTCTTGACTTCTGACCTCTTGACCTTAAGTAACCTCCGAAGATTTGATGGACCAGTGTGGTGGCCTGGCTCTGCCGGTCCAACCTGTAAAAATATCACACAAAATAAAAATAAATAAACATCAACACAGCAGCAACTGCAAGATGCGAGTTACAAAAAAAACATTGGAGGAAGCTAACGATAATTTTTAATTGAAATTCAGTCGACAGAAACTGGTGAATGAGTGTGACTATATTTGGCTTCATAACGAATGTCAACTGCAGCCCTACGTCAATTCACTGTTGGATGAAGGGTTCCGCCATGTGTGTGCCGGAAAAGAGAATCACTCTTACAGTATTGCTGTGTGCCATCGCAACCATGACAATTGTGAATATATTATGGAACGCACGACAATACACCAGTTTCGATCTTCCACGGAAACAACGGTCAGCGCTGAGCCAGATCCGCACAATCCACGGATGATGTTGATACCCGATGCACACGTGTAGAATCAAAGACTCTCTCCTATTTCTGTGTGCGACTTCCGCTACGAACTCCAAACCGTGGACCATGTGACCTCGCGCTGCCCCAAATGTACCCGTGAAGGTGATGGGTGGGTGAGTAGGTGATCAGTGGGTGAGCGGTGGGTGATCATATCTACAATTCACCAATTCTCAGAGAAGGCAATAGAATGGCTGAATCCACCACAAGTGAACCTCTAACAGGTGCTCTCCATAGGCCATACAAAGAAAAAGTTGGCCTTTTGCAGTGTTGGTAAAGGGCATCATTATTGTTTTGCGGTGTGCGCAACTAGAGGGCATCATCGTACTAAGAGGAAAAAAAAAAGAGTTTTGCTGGCTGTTGAGCGGTCGCGCAAGTGCGCCGCGGTGGTGAAGTCAAAAGGCAAATCCGTGTGGTGACGTCACCCGCATCCCACAGCGTTCAGAATCCTAATCTTCATTGATACTGGAGGAATCCGATGAGCTACAAATATCTTTTTACAGATATCCAGTAAGCGGTAAGCCGGATTCTTGCATCATTCTGACGTCATTAAGTCTCCCCCTACCCCACCCTCCACCCCTCGGCCATGCATTGTGTAGCGCTGCGGGGTATAGCAGAGGGCATTAGAGCACACGCTCCAGTATTGCTGCGCGAGGCGAGGCCTCTCACTTGGTGTGCCCGCTCAGGCAGGCTTTCTGCATGGCGTCCACGGTGTAACGCAGGAACTCGTGGGCGTCCTCCTGGCTGCCGAAGCGGAAGTGTCGCGCGATTCCTTCGGCGGCGGAGAGGGAGAGGGAGGGGAAATAAATAAATTAACACGCAAGACACCGCGGCGGGCGTCAACAAAACCACGATGCGCGATGCCGCCCGCCCAACCGCGCTGCCGAGTCGTGAAAAGCCCCTTGCATGGAGACACGAGAGGAGTTGGGGGGGGGGGTGCTGCCACGCTGGTATTGCAGTGCAGAGGTCGCCGGTTCGATTACACATCGCGGCGCCGGCAGTTCAATGAATGAGAGCGTTTTTTTAAGTTTATTAAATCCCACCCCGCCTACCTCCCCCCCCACCACCTCTGTCTATCCAGCAGTATACGTGGGTGCACACCACATCGAGGAGTCGATCGGCAGGTTGCGTGTGCTGGGGTAAAATGTGGGTAGTCCCACCTATTCCAAGGTAGAGTGGAGGTAAAGCGGGGCGTGAGATGTGGGGGTAGGGGGTTGCACACTCACTCTTGAGGTCATTGATCACAGAGAGGGGCTTGATGGCACTGCCGGGGTTGGAGAAAGTCTTGACCAGGTGATTCTGCATGATGCACAGCATGCAGAACCCGCTCTGCGTGCCTGTAGGCGCAAGTACGCACACACACATACACACACAGATAAAGATCACCCCTATAGCCTCAACAGACTGTTGGGGCAAGTGTTGCTAACAAGCACAAAACAAATATCACCCCTATAGCCTTAAAATAGAGTTGGGGCAAGTGCTGTTAAACAATGTCGAAGGACAGGACGGCACACGAAGAGGTGGGTGGCGGAGCACCCCTTTGTCTGCCATGCTGGCCTTCATCGGTGCTCAGCAGCAGCACTTTCCCAACAATCTGTTAAGGCTAAAGCGGGAGATCTTTGTCTTTGTGTTTCCCGGTTGCGCGCGGCTCACTCACAGGCGCGTGTGTGCTCGCGTGACATCAGGTAATTGGCGAGCGGGGGCGTATAGGCGAGGCACTGGAGCGTGGAGTTCAGGAAGCACGTGTTGCCCAGGTTGTGCAGGCCCGCGCCCACCCGTTGCACCCGCTCCCAGGTCAGCACCAGCCTCTCCGCCGCAAACAGCACCTTCTGGGGGGCTGGGATCCCATCTTGGGGAGGGCCCGGACCAGTGCTTCCGCCACTGCCGCCTGCCGGGTTTGGACACCATGCCGAACAACACGCGGCACGACCCGAACACACGTCAGAGGGCTGCACTATACAACAACAAAAAACCTACAGAGTTGCAATGAACATATCACCGAGATCGGGAGCTCTCTAGTCTCATTTGCATCGACAGGCAGTGGCTCAGGGTGGGGGGTCATGCTAAGGCATTAGCTGATGGGTGACTGGTGACAGAATGATATTAATCATGGTCACTAAGTACATAGCACGGTGTGGTAACCACTGTACCACCACTCACCGCCCCTTCAAAAAAAATTTAATTTTAAGTTCTGCGATCCGCAGTGCAAATCGACCCCCGTCGTTCCACGCTGCCACGAGGCAAATTTTCACATCGCTTACTGCTGCACCTTGGCCCCACTCTCTCAAGACTTTTTCCCGGCAATCACCGCTGCTATCGCCACTGCCTGCGCCAGGGAGAGCTGCCCCCTACCTGACGGTGGGATGCTTGTGCTGCTGACGCCCGGCCAGGAAACCGACGGCGCGATGGCGGCGTCCCCTCGGCGTCCGAGCGGCTTGTACTTGAGTCTCAGCGCCGCCAGACGGGAGCTCGCGTCGCCGCTCGAAGCTGCCGGAACGAAGTCCAACCGCGAGCGGAGAACCTGTGAGGCCGAGGCGGCCAGCAGCCGGTCCAGGTCCGGTTCGGCGCTTTCATTGGCACTGCCACTGTCCGTGCCGGTGCTCGCCCGTCGACCCTTGTTCGACCAGAGGTCGCCGCCACCACCGCTGCCGCCACCCGGCCTCAGGGTCGCGTTGAGACGCTCCACAATGGCCATTGTCACGAAGCTTGGACCTGAGAAGAGCAGTCGGGTTCATTTCAGCCGGGTCTGTCTGGGTCGGGGGTCGGCGAACTGCAGCTCCGGAGCCGCGTGCGGCTCTTTACGGACTGCTTCGTGGCTCCCGTCACTATAATTGGAATGTAAAAAAAACATCCTAATTATTTTAGATAAACGGTGAACGTCTAAAAGCCCAACAACGATTTGTAATGCGATATTACAAATCATTGTGCATGTGCTCTTATTAAAATAGTGATTGCAAAAAATATGCTTTGACGTTATTCAGTACCGTCCTGTATTCACATCCTACTACAGTCTTACCAGCTGCCTGGGAGATATTCAGTGAGGAAAATATACCTTGGCGTGGACCACCGCACCATCGCTAACAAACCTCTAAATCGTGAAACGTCGTCAAGAAAAAATGCAAACCTGTCAACGCCTTATCAGTAACTACCTTATTACAGACCAATTCAGACCTTATTGGTCACTCCGTAGCCTTATAAATCTCAATGTACATCCTACAAAGTCCCATCACAAGGGAGAGACACAAACAAGTAGAAAAATTTGCGTATTTATTTTGTGCCCGTATCGAAACGGCTGTACGCCGTATGGACCTAAGAATACAGGTAAACCCGTATGGGTTGACAGGTATGAAAATGTCACGAGACTATTTAGAGCATCACACGTACAGAATCTTCAACACACACCTACAAACTGCTCCTCGATCTGCATGTCCTGTTTTGCCAGATGCGTTGCTCGGCATTTTCGCAAAGTATTGCTAGGGAAATGCAAATTGTTGCTAGATCCAGCAAGAACATCGCTAAGTTGACAATGCGCTGGAGAAGAGACTATGAACTAAAAACTATTTTTAATTTACCATGGCCCACTGAGCTATATACAGTATAGCTCTTTTTTCCCTAAGCAACCTGGCCACACATGATTGTCCAATGACGTGGCTTATCATGTCGAAATGTATAGCAGCCGAATAGTCTAAATACACGTTTCTCAATGCTGAGGGAAAAACCTGAGAAAAATCCACACGACCACGGTTACAGATACACACAAACTCCAAATAAACAGCAGGCATCGTCAGGGTCGGGATCGAACCCACGACCTCCTGTATACCAGGCGAGGGAGTTAACATCCCCTAGCCACCGTGATGATGAGAGACACCACAAACTCCAAATATACAGCAGGCATCGTCAGGGTCGGGATCGAACCCACGACCTCCTGTATACCAGGCGAGGGAATTAACATCTCCTAGCCACCGTGATGATGAGAGACACCACAAACTCCAAATATACAGCAGGCATCGTCAGGGTCGGGATCGAACCCACGACCTCCTGTGTACCAGGCGAGGTAGTCAACATCTCCTAGCCGCCGTGGATCTGCATGGTCCAGACAGCTGTGTCACCATGGCAGCATGGCCCAGTCTAGCAAATCACGGAGTTCAAATTCCGGTTCACTTTTCCTTCCATGCTGAAATCTTAAAGGAGGCGAGCCAAACCTGGAAGCAGTTGGTGATAGTCACGGCTTAATTAAGTATATTATATAAACACTGCCTTAATATTCAATACATTAACGCGTTTATTATCAAATTCGTATTATGCGTTGTACATGTTTTTAATGTAGCTTTGTGTTCTCAGTTTTCGTGTAGGTCTCAAAATAAGAGACTATGTGTTGGGTGCTCGCCATAATAATAATCATCATCCATGATCGATCCACTGCTGGATGAAGGCCTCACTTAAGGCGTTTCCCATCTCGCGATCCTGTGATGTAACAAAAAATCCATCCATAACCTGCACGCGAGTATGCCGTGATAATACAGCATTGCTATAGTTTCTCGTGTTTAATTGTTTTTCGACATCTTTCACGAACCCATTGTACCTATTATCCACGATTATCAGCAACGTATTTAACGTGGGCGGTTCATTAGGGTATACAACGAACGAGTGCTGTAAATGTATTGCCGAAAAATCATTATTTGTTGTTTTTGCAACAAAACAACAAACAACAAGAAAACAACAAACATAGTGCGACGTTGCCCTTCATTCGGAACTCCTTGACGTGCTTGGGTGGGTTTACGTTCAAAGCTAAAGAAGTCACAGCAAGTGCCACCGATAGCACCATCATCATCATCATCACACCCTTCCATCATCGCTCTCTCTCTCTCTCTTCTCTTTTTTCTTTTCTCTCTCTCTCTGGAGAAACCGCGATCTCCACAAGAATCACTCCGGCCACCGAATGAGCAGCGAGACCGATTCTTCTGATGCAATCTGATCACGATAAACCCATCTGAACTCAAGCAGCCTCCCCCCCCACCTTCTCTACTCAAGGCAGGCCACACAAACTACATGCAGACTCATACGGAGCTAGCTGGCTATGCAGACCCGAACATATAGACTCGAGACAACATTCACGCGCAACTTGAACTCGAGCAAACTCCACCTCGTGCCGAATCAGAAGCCCGTCTAAAACCGAAGCAGACCCATCCCAACACCAAGCAGACATCATCCATCATTATCATCAACCCACTGATGAAGACCTCCCTCCCCCAAACAGTCGTGATCCCCTCGTGGTCCCGCGTGGCAGGACACCGGGGCAGCTGTACAAGTGGTCATATCATCGCTCCATCTCCACGGGGTACGTGCCCTCATTGACACCCGACCGATTCACCATCGATCCAGACCCCAACCATACCCTGTTAATACCGCGACTGAACCCATCCACAAGCCAACCACAGCACCCAACAGACTAATAACGTCCAGGCTCCAATCCGTACCCAACTAATCCCCATCCAGAATAGAACCAGATCCATCTCGACCACCATCCACACCCAACTAGACCACCCCCCACCCCCTCGCAGCGCCGCAACCGAAAACGTGGACTGCAACACCCCTCACAAAACCCTCCCCAGCGCCTCTCACCGTAGCCAACGCTGGCCCAAGGCCTTGACTTGAAGACCTGAATCAGCCCGACGAGGTGGGACGAGAAGAGGTGAAGAAGAGGAGTTGCGGTGGGGATGGGTTGGTGGTGGTGGAGGCCGAGATGAGGGAATGCTTCCCACACGCGCGCCTCCCGCCCACGAGGTCTCGTCAGAGGAATCGGTGGAGCACGCGGGCGGCCATCTTACCTGGGGGTGGTGAAGCCGCCCAAGCACTCGCCCACCCCTCACTCCAACGTTGATTCGCCCTCGTGGCTATGACGTCATCCGGGGTGACGGGGAGGGGCGCGCAAACCCAGCGGCGTTGTCCATACACTTCCACCTCACGTAAGATGGCCGCCCTCGGAGAGGGGGGGGTGATTGTGAACCGACGTGACGTGGCGCACGTGCTACGGATATCCGACTTGATGGGTGGGGAGGGAGGGGTGGAGTGAGGGGTCGGGTGGGGGTCAAGGGGGTGGAGTCGGTTGGGGGTCGGGTGAGGGGAGTGTCAGGGGGGGGATGGAGGGTGGGGGGAATGGGGGGGGGGGGCCTCCGCCACCCGCTCGATATAACGATTATCACGATATCGCCATTATCGCAATATTAACATTATCGCTATATAACGATTATCGCGATGCATGCCGTAATTGTACTTTTACACACACGGCGTGAATTACAGCATTACTTTGAACTGAAACTATTAGCTTCGTGAATACATTTTTGTTGTGGGTTTCCCACCTGATGATGATGATTGCTTGTGTTGCAATCGAAGCGTCGTGATTTATTTTATACCTACGTGACTTTGCCGAAAGAACCAATTATCCTTGGGTAATCTGATATCGTACGGTATATCGTATCGTACGGTATATCGTATCGCGCCATATCGTCGCATATCGTCATATCGCGGCAACCCTACTACCCACAACCCCGCGCGGCAACAACATGGCCACCCCCATGCCACCCTGCTAATCCGCGTGAGTGTCCTCGTGTTCCCTCCGCCTCATCATCATTCCTCATCTTCGAGTCTAAACACCTCGTTGGCTCCTCGCCTCATCGCGCAAAGGCGAGAGAGGCGATGAAGGAGGGTGGGGCCGCTTGAGAGGGAACTCGCAGTCTCATCCTGCGTGAAACCTCCCTGACCTTTGGCTCGCTCGCAAGTAGCCAGCGCCAATTTTTGAGACTCGCAGCTTCTTGAATGTAATACTAGTCAATTATAATAATCGTCTTAATTGTAATAATAACAATGCGACGGCTTGGGAGAGAGACCTTCATCCAGCAGTGGATTGATCGTTGTTGGTGGCGGCAGGCATTTTTGTCAAATCAAACTGCCGGGTGTATGATGATTGACGCCGCGCCAGTCCGTGGCGGGCGTTGTTTGACCATACTTCACCTCGCTGGTGCTGAGGGTTGGCGAAGGCGTCGGGGGTGGGAGACCCCACTACCGGTCTAGTACCTACTTGCTCTGCCTTACAATAATTTACTTAGGCGATGCCGCTTTGCCGGTGGTGCACAATTAACAACACAAATCAACGCATGCGTCAATAACACAGCCTTATAAGGAACGTATGTAATTATTTGCACACCTGTTTACGTGCTCTGAAGAAGGGTCATTGCCCAAAACGTCGCCTGTGCTAGAATTCCTAATCGGGCGGTGTTACTGTACAGTAATGTCCTGCGGTACTTTCTGTACTGACATCTAGTGGCCTGACCGCCTCCGTCTCGACGGGGCCGCAGGATTGTGCGAGAAATCCGCAGTGTGTCTGGAGTCAAACCATCCGCGTGAGATGGGGTCGACTCAAACTTCACCGTACACACTTGAGCCACTCAGAAACAACCTACTTACTGTGCCGCAGCACATTACCCGAAACGTTCCCTGTCATCTTTTCCAGTTAACGCCACAGTGTTCTTGACGAATAAATTGCGGTTTTTGTAATTGGTTTTCGTGCACCACCACCTACGGACACCACCACCTCGCTGCACCTCCGTGATGTCAGATGATCGCAAATGCACAAATGACGGGTTTATCCCAGTGTGATCTATATACAAACACTTGCATTGCACAAATTAATGGGCCGCTATTTACAGTGACACATTTATAGATACCCCACTGATTTCTTCCGAGCGCATTTCTTCTCAACACGGGACTGGACTTTGTCAAATAATTTGCTCCGTATCTTACAGTAGATAGTGTTAAAATACGTGTGTTAGTCTATTGCTATTGGTGGGAGACATGGGGACCTGGAAGTTACATGTTTTTCTCTAGTTTCATAAGTACGATCATTTATAATTTGCAAAGGGCAGTTTTGTTGTGTGTGGAAACCATAGACAAGCAGGAAGCCCGAGCTGTCCTAGCTCTGGTCCTAAGATTTCTAATAAATGTTTCTTATTTTTTTTAAGTGGATCTTATGTTAATCTGTACATACTCTGCCGTGTGGTGGGTACAAGGGGGCAGTGCGGCAAAATAGATTTTGCTGTAAAGTCCTCTGCTCCCCGCCTTCACAAACCCACACTGACCAACATGAGTGAAGTACGGTCACATATTGTACATGGGGTGTGGAGTAGTGGTGCAGTGACTTCTGCACCATGTCATTATCCTGACCACCTGAGTTCGATTTTCGGCCACGACTAACATCAGTGGCAGGTGATATCTGGACCAGTCCTGCCTCCACCCCTTGTTCAACCCCGCACGATGCAGCGTGGTGACACGGAGGGACGTGTCTGTATGCCCCCTCAGGACTGAGCTGCTCGCGTTGATGAGGCCGAATAGGGGTTTACCACGTCGCCATTGACGATGATGAGTTACACACGGGGGCTGTCGTCCCTGCTCGCTGGGGTCTGGACCCGCACCGCTTCAGCCGTGACAGGGCCCGTGGGGGTCCCTTCACGTCACCGCACGGGGCCCCATGTACGTGAGTCACAGTGTGAGAGAGTATTTTTGACCCCTGTCGAATTCTGACCCTGGCGTCAGAAGTCTATGATTTATTAAAACCCTTTTCCTGCTGTGGCAGATTAACACCCCTGCCAATATGGGTCATTATTCTCTTCACATACTTGTAAGTACACTGGGAGATAATCTATTTTGCGCTGTAATATTGACAAAAGCCAATTTGAAGAGGGTTGCAAGAATCCTTGGATAGACACCCAAACCCCTACACTAACCATAACCCTAAAGCATTCTTACCTCGGGGGAAGTGAGGGGTGGTGGAGTCCTTGCTCTTCTACATGTTTTACCACAGGGGTCCATATAATGAACTGGGGCCTGCTATGAATAAACTATCTCTTTAATACTTTACAGTAGTTAGCCAAGTCAGCAACTCGACAAATAATTGACATCGTGGGACTCTCTTTTGATCGTGCCCGTGTCCGTTAGGCTGCCACCGTCGTGGTCGTCGCATGCAGGAGTGTGTTCATCGGCCGCGCAGCGCTGCAGAGGCACCGGCTCTCCAGGGAGCAGCCTGACACAGACAGCTCGAGCGCCGGCAGCAGAGTCACAAGCGATGAAGCTCACCAACGGCTGCAGCAACAGCAACATGAGAAGCAGCAGCAGGAGGAGGAGAAGAGTCAGCAGGAGGAAGAGCAGCAGCAGAAGCAGACTCAAAATCAGCAGCAACAGCAGGAGCATCAGGAGCTTGCGATGAAGCAGCAGCAGAAGCAATATTTTTGGAGCAAAGAGTCGACAGAGGTAGGCGGACTCGCGAACAATCCTACGAATGGCTGAGCGGGTGAGTTGAGGGGGTAGACTGACGGATGATAACATAATTGTGTGAGTGGCTGAGTGTTCGTGTCCCCGAAGGCAAAGATACCTAACTTCGGCCTTGCTGTTAGGCTGCATCGCTCCTGTGCCAAAGCCCCACAGCCTACATCCATCACTTTTTCCCCCCCTTTCGTCGCTGCCTTTGCTCTCCACAGGGCCGCGCTGACACCGATACCTCCGCTACCTCTCTCGCCATCTACGAGCACCGTTTTGCCGAGGCGGCCGCGGCGGCCGCGGCGGGGCATAGCGGCCGCACCAAGGCGGCGTTCACGAGCGTCATCGAATCGTTCTGCCGGGACGACCCGCGCCGCCGCGGCCACGTGGACTTCGTGTACGCGGCGCTGCGGTGCATGCGCGACTACGGCGTGCACCGCGACATCGCCGTCTACAACCGCCTGCTCGACATCATCCCCAAGGGGGTGTTCGTGCCGCGCAACGTGATCCAGCGCACGTTCAACCACTACCCGCGCCAGCAGCAGTGCGGCATTGCCGTGCTCGAGCAGATGGAGAACTATGGTGAGAGTCACTTATCTGTCCGCTCGCTTGCTTGTCCATTCATCTGATCGCCAATCAATAGATTTTTCCCGCTCACAAATTTGCTCGCCGATTTGTTTGCTTGCCTAATCGTCGATTCGTCGGTTTTCCTGCTTGCTCCTTAGCCTCACCTTCCTACAGCCTGCCCACTTGCTCACTTGCCCGCTTAACCAGACGCTCGCCTACATACTCGTTTAATTCCCAACCGTGAGAATTAAAAACATTTGTTCGACTGTCATGTGATGAATATTAGTCCCATAAGACAGCTCTGTGATATCTGCTTCCACACGCGAAAGGTTGTACAACACTGCGAGAGAGCTGAGCTCGTAACGAGATAACGATAGCACAGTTGGAGAATAATTGGGGAAAATATCAGAAGGAAAAAATGTATAAATCTAATTAAAAATATTTTAACCGATGGATAATTCCATGCCTTCAAACTTTGCACCAACCACATCCCCCAATGGATTCTCCTGACCCCCTCCTCCCCCCCAGGCCTGATGCCTGACAAGGAAACGCGGTCGCTGCTCATCCAGATCTACGGGCAGCTGAGCCACCCTTACCGCAAGTACCGCCGCATCCTCTACTGGTTCCCACGCATGAAGCACATGAACCCGTACCCTGTGCCCGTGACCTTGCCCAGCGACCCGGTCACCCTCGCCTCGCTCGCGCTCACGCGCATGGCCGACGACCTCGACGCCAAGGTCACCGTCTACCAGGCAAGGATGCCGCTCGCTCACCCACACGCTCACTCTTTTGAAAGCTCTGCTTGATAGCATGTTTGCTCGATTCCTCGTTGGCCTGCTCATGTGATTGCTCGCACGCTTCTTTGCATGCTCACCCGATCGACTTTCACACTCGCTCGCTTGTTTGCATGCTCACTTGTTTACATGCTCATGTGACTGCTTGCAAGTAGCCAGCTATGGCTGCAGGGTTTTGGTAGTCCATGTTGTTTGTCGTTTATTGTGAAAATTCCGTCAGTTCCTATGATCACTGTTTCATTGCTTTATTTTGGTGATTTCGAAAAGTTTACTGATTTGGCCATGTTTGTTTGTTGTAGTACGGAGTAAGACTGATGGCCTTAATCTAAGTTGTCTTGTGGTTGTTGTTGTTTGACTTGCATCCCACTGGGATTTTTGCACACAGCGTTGGTGTACGGTGTTTTTTCTGCAATATTTTGCTGTCTTTTTTTGGATTTTCTGTTTGCACTTAGTCACATATTCACTTTAAGATGTTTTCTTGTTCATGTTTTTGTTTTTTGATTGTTGCGGTTGCACCCGATTCAAGAGCCAAATGGCTCACAGGGCTATACCTAATAAATGAACTTGAACTTGAAAGTACATTTTCAGATTCGCTGGATTCATTTAACACATTTCGTTTGCTCGCCTGCGAGCTCATTTGATTGGATGCCTGCTCGCTTGCAGAGAAATGCTCAGCACAACATCTTGGAGGCGGAAATTAGTTAAAATATAGATCAGTGGTGGGAGAGATAACTGCCACTTTTTCCCCCACCAATTCACCCCGCATACTTGATACACCGCAGCGTATATAGTCACTCGCTCTCTTGCGCATATGCTCGGTTATATTGCGCATACACTCTTTCGCTCACTCATTTGCTTGCTCACTTGCTGGAGGCCATACAATATGAACAAAATGTTAACAGTACACTGCGCTGCTATGTCACGTTGTACCCAACTGAAAAGTGGATAAATCGATCAAAGGGTTTGCCCAAAACTTGCAGACAAAAAAAACTTGGAGGAAAATTAACCATTTTCTAATATGCAATCACATTTTACCCTGACGGCTCCGAACACATCGGCTTTCGTATCGCCAATTAAATAGTTCCTCACACGGTGGAAAGCGATCCAATGTACGTGCACATTCTTGGTGTTTTCTGTCTCGTTTAAGTACGGCTTCTGTTAATTTCCTTTGCAACCGTCTGCCCCGCAGAGTTCGTACAACGATGTCACGGAAGACGGCCGTGACGTGACCAAGCCCTACATCGTCGGTAAGGCGCTGATGTATCCTGTAGGTCAGGGCTGGGGAACCAGACTTTGTTTAATTATTCCCACGTCCACATGAAGCCTAGCACTTCGAAATGGCCTGAAAATGTTACTTATGTATTAACTGCGAGCATCTCATCAGGTTGTACGGGGGAAAAAATGACAACCCTACAACAACGTGGCAACCTTAAAACGTACGTCTTTGCTTACACGCGTGTACATTGTGTGCTCGTATTTACGGGCACGTGCGTGCAGGCATCCAGAGCCCCGATCAGCAGGAGTTGCTGTCGCGGCACCGCCCCGAGCGGCCCGTGTACGTGGAGGGGCCGTCGCGCCTGTGGCTGCGTGACGCCAACGTCTCCTACTACGTGCTCCGCGGTGACCCCCTCGCACCCCACGAGAAGGTGCTAGCGGTCTCGCATCTTGCGCCCCCCCCCCCTTCTAATGAGACACCGCCTCGCTGTGTCGCTCGTTAGCGTCGCTCACCCCCAACCGATCACGGACGCGGTTGGGGCGGCTGCTCGGTTCTAAATAAAAACGACGATCTTGTTCGGAGGCTGCTGCGGGGACACGTCGCGGTTCTTATGTCCGTGGGTTAAAAAAATCGATCCTTAGGTGAGCGATACGTGCATAGAGTCGTACCAACAAGAATCGATTGTTGAGAGGTGACCGGGTGGCTCGAAGGTCAGAGACACTGAGCAGGAATCACTCAGGTGCATGGTTTTAAATTCCGTGTCTCGGTCACTGCCCGTGATCAAACCCGGTTCTTGAGTGTAGCGAGTCAAAGGTCTCAGCCCGTTCACCAGCGACTGCAATGTGTCCCCAGAACCCCCCCATCGACCCCGAGCGGAGCCTCTACTACCCCCTGCAGCTTGACCTTGACCTGACCCTCGACCTCTCCGATGACTTTTCCTTCGATGTTCAGGAGGGTGAGTGGTTGCCTGCCGGTTACTGTCACCACACACTCCCGTCAGCCTGAGCCCTCTCCGCTCCAACACCTGACCACCGCCTCCCCCATTATCTGCACCACCCCCATGTGGTTCATCTTACCGTATTTTTGCTTGTCGGGCGGTCGCAGTGAGCGAGCGGGTGAGCGAGCGGGCGAGTAAGCATCTGCCCCGTGTGTCTCCCGCAGTGGAGGAGGGCCCCGTGTTTGCCATGTGCATGGTGGGGCGTGGTGACCAGGCCACACTAGGGCACTGGCTCTCGGGCCTGCAGCTCTCCAATCCTGTGTTGGGCCGCACGCCCATCATATTCCGTCTGGAGAGCACGCCCAGCGACCTCGTGCCAGGCGGTGGGAGCCACGGGGGACGAGGGAACGACAGCGAAGGGGGTCCCGGTGAAGAGCGGACAAAGTGACGCCGAGGGTCGGAGGAGGTGAGGTCATCTTATGTTACGATGCGGAGGAAAGTTAAAGGACGGTTGTTAAGATCGCGGCTCTCTTGGTGGAGCGGCAGCGATGGCTGTGGTGGCAACGTGCAAAATGCTGAGTCCACTGGAAGGAGGATTAGCGCCAACCGAGGTGAAATTTACATTCGTGCAGAGTTTTCCCAAAGCCAGTCCTCGCGAGATTTCAAGGGCGAGCCAGCCGACTCTGGGAATGTGCCGTTGGCATTGCATCTGCAACACCAGCTTTCAAATTGCCGGTGCACACACACACTGTCTCGAAGTGTGCGCAGCTTAATTAACACCCGGCAGGAATTTTGGGGTTTATTTAAAATGTTTTTATTTTTTACTTCGGGTAATGTTTGAGCTTGCTCTGAATTCTGGCTTGCTTGTGTCCCACTCTTGAGAAGTTTTACTGAATCCATTTGTTGTTTGTGCAGCCTCATCTCGAGAGCCTCCGCACGGGAGCCGCTACCGATCGGTCACGGCCGACGGCACCGTAAAGAGGGAGAACTTCTTAGTGGTTGCTGACGGAGGCATTCGGCCAAATCGTGCCACCAGCACCACCACTGCGCTTGCCACGTGGTTGTGCCACCCACCGGGTCGCCCTGCCCCCATGACGCCTGGGCGGTGGTGCCGCGCTATACGCTGGCACCTGCCACCACCGCTGCCGCCTCCTGTTGCGAGATTTGCGATGCCCCTGGTTGGAAGTGGGTTTTGGAGGTCCCACGCGGCTGGCGACGTGGGCTCGTGGTGGCACGAACGTACGTGTGGACCTGTAAAGCCGCAGATGAGCCAGCTTGCTCAAGGGGCTGACTACGGTGGAATGAAATAAAATACAAACAAAAAATAATGTAAGCTTATTCTTTGGGTCTTTCGGTAAAGTCACGTAGATAGGTTCAAAGAAAATAACAAAAAACTACGACGTTTCGATCGCAACACAGCGTTCGTCATCAGGAAGAGGGGAAGACAGCGGCTTAAAAACGACACAAGCTCTTCACCGAGGTCTTTCCCACTGCACAACCGAGTCGTGCCGGGGGGCCGTGCCAATCCAGCTCGGTACGAACCAAGAGGCCACCGAGTTGTGCTTCCACCGCAGAAGTCCGAGTCGTGCCGCCGACGTCACTTGCAGAGGGAACAAAGTCGAGGCGCGCGTAGGCGGCGCCGTGACGTTGCGTTTAAGTTGTTCACCGACTTGACGCCGTCACAAACGATGATCACGTCAATATTCCCCTGCCCCTGTGGCATCGGGTGACGTCACTTTTGTGACGATGAAGACGCGTTCATTATTGGTGATCTGAACGAGATCCAAAATTGTCCTTAGAAATCCAGGACGTTTAACTTTAACTCAACTCTTGGAGATAGTCGAACAGAACTTGCGTGGGTTATGTGTTCCTTTCAACAATTAAGTAGAACCTTGCACACAATAGGACAATGGGCCAGATTTGGTATAGGGTTGTATTTTAGTTATACAGCAACCCAAAATATATTGTTGGCTCGTGAGTGTAAAAATATAATTTTAATCTAAATTAAAATGTATTTGAAACCTCTACCCATTGCTGGTTGGTCTGTTTGTTCGTAACGCTGGGTTGTAATGTGATTGTACAGACACGAGTAATGGGCGTTAAACCACACTTCACAGTGCAGGAGAATCCCAGTCTTCCCACCCATTACGTCACAATCGATAACGATTATAACGCACATGTTGTCGGTTGAGCATGGAACCATTCAATAATTCCTCAAGCAAAAACTTAACTTTTTATTTTACCAGGTAAGGCCCACTGAGCTATATAGGGGTCGTCCATTAATGACGTCACGCGATTTTGTACGATTTTTGACCCCCCCCCCCTAGTAACACGGCTTCACAAAAAGTCAGACCCCCCCCTCAAATATGGTGACCCAGCTCGGTGCCCCCCCCCCAAATTAAACATGCTTCAAATCGCTTTAAACTATTGTCATTATAGTGCGTATTTAATGTGGCGCTGCACTCTGATGTAGGAGAAAACATTTATTAAAAAGTATATTTAATTAAGTAGAACGTGTCTATATCGTCACAAATGTCTGACCCCCCCTAGGTACGTGACGTCATTTATGGACGGACCCATAGCTCTTTTTAGAAGCGACCTAGCCACAAATGATCGCTCAATGAAGTGGCTTATCGTGTAGACATAGCATCCAAATACTCTTAAACGCATGTTTCTAATGTGGATAAAAAAAACGTAGAAAAATCCATGCGACCACGGGGAGAACATGCCAACTCCAAATATACAGGCGTCAGGGTTGGGATTGAACCCCCTTCTGTGTACCAGGCGAGGTAGTTAACATTTCGCCACCGTGGTATCCTAAAAACAACTTAAAACGATGCGATGATATTCTTGAGTGACGCTTCGTACTCCACGCGGCTGCGCGGGAACCCATCTTGCTGCCATAGTGACGTTGCTGTCGTGACGGAGACACATGGGGGTGTCTGATTGGACAGTCAGCTGAAGCCGATGTCGTTTTCCCGCCAAAACCACAAGCAGGCCACGCCCACCCCCCTGCCCTGCTCTGTAATTGGTCAAATGCAAACATGTGAACGGTTTTTCCAAGACTTTTTTTATTGATAACAAGCAAATCAAATACAATTATTACGCTGGTGATAATTACTCGAGGTATATTTCATCCGGCAAAATAATTTTGTCTTGATGGCAACAAGAAAATTAAGGCACATGCTCAGGCAGCTCTCTATATTTTCAAAACGGCGATAAAGTTATTGCTATACACTATTTGAAGAAGGAATCACCGCCATATAAACAAGTAGCACGGTAGCTGGGCTGTGACGATGTCGTCACGCACAACCGTACGGAATTGAGACGGCTGTAGTGACGCTCTGGCCCTCACAGTCGACCGACTGACGTCACACGCGATTGAATGCGTCATTTTCCCCGCCCCTGGCCCTGCTTGGCCCGGGACAGATTCAGATGTATTCTTGTGAGGCCCGGGTATCACAGTTTGCTTCTGGCTCGACACGGCAAATAGCCAGTGGAAAAAAAATACCCGTACAATTCTGGCTCCTGTCTTGGCACAGCGCGGATGTGGCAATGGAAAATTGGCCAAATTGGCACTGCTTTTAAATATCAATATATAACGAAAAATATCAAAATCACATTAAAGCAATTATTCATCTAGATATTAAATACTATATTTGCACACCTGAGTTCTCAAATAGTGTTAACTACTCGGCTCATCAAAACGAGAGTTGCTACCTTTGGACATATGAAGAGCGTTTCTCAACACCGTAAATGCATTGTCTTAAGTGGTGGTTCATTATTATTATTGGGCAAATGACAAAAAACCGGGACTTAAAAATGTCCTGGGATGGCTTAAAGAACACCCCAGAACAGCAGCTACCTCCTCAACAAGAGGGAGTTCCTGGGAAAACCCGGACAGTTGGCAACCCTAGCCACAATCCACCATTTTGGCTGGTCAGTGCTCGTCAAGCAGTGGAACCAAGATGGCAGAGGCTTTGAATGATCACAATTACAAAAATAAATACATCAGTTGATTACACGCGCACTACATTCAATACAATATGCATCGTGCGATTAACTGCAATGTGCAATTATTAATATTGCTGCTATCTTTTACGCGTAAAATTGCTATGCAATGCTGTACTTCTTGTCTTCAATAGGTGAATCGAGTAATCATGACTGCTTTAAGCGTTAAATCGAACATTGTAGACCACTGAGGTAATTACTGCCAGGCACTGACCCAGAGTGGTGAGGTATGGTCAAACAACCCTCACGACCGGAGTGGGTAGGCCTTTGTCAAAGAGAGCTTAGCAAACACTGGCCCTGTTCACGTAAATTATAGCAAACACGTGTTCAGTTTACATTTTTCACGTAAAACGAAGCTGAAAATGGTTGACTTCTCAAAATGTCTATATTTCACAGCCCTCCTCCTGGAGGAAGTTACAAGCATCTTAGCTGCGCTAATCACGCAGTGGAGGGGAATAGTCGCAGCCTGGCAATGAGTCTGCGTTTACAATATTAGCGCCATGCTCAGTTGCTTCTGTCACTACAAGGGCCTTAATACGGTGAATGGAGTGTTTGTGTTCATGCGTCTTAATGTTTGGTGGGGAGCGGTAGTGTAGCGTTTAGCGTCATGTGCTACGAACCCAGAGACCCGAGCTCGATTCCCGCTCACAGCCAATATCAGTGTAGATTTGCTGAACCTATACCGGGCCTCGCCTAGGTTGATAAAGCCTCAAATGAGTACCTGGTGTGGTGTGCAAACATCGCCACTGGGGAGAAAAAAGGCAGCCAGGGCGTGGTGTTGGCCACCCACCCCCTCGTGTACCATGCCAGCCTTCAATAGATGCTCGCTAACAACACTTGCCCCAATGGTCTTTCAATGCTATATGGGGGATCTTAGTCGTTTTTTTTTGTAATGCTTGGTTGCCTTCCAAAGGTATTCAAAAGTCCTATTTGGATGCCCTCGGTCTGGGAGAAAGTTTCCTCACCCCTGCTCAAGGTGGCATTGCGTCTCACGCTGCCACTAGGCAATGAACCTCACGTCGTACACGGGGAGGGCGCGGGGCCCAGCAGTGAACAGCCGGGCCGCTCACCAGCCACCGTTCCTTTTGCGGGGCCGTCGCCAAAATCCTCCGACCACGAGAGCCTGGTGTCCGGAGACTCGGCGACGAGGCAAAGTGAAGGCGGGACGAAGCGGAGCAGAGCTCAGAAGGAGCTTACGCCGGTAAGCCTACGGATCTGCTCGAAGGTGATCCAGAAGGTGAGGGACCAGGGGGCCTGCACGCACGCGGCAGTTGAACGAACGCAATACGCATTAACGTACGTGTATGTAAGTATGTTGAACTTACCACAGATGCGCATGTGAAAGCTCGCGATGCGGTGACCGCCTTTGTTCGATGGTTAGCCAAAAGGTGCTGCGAGGATGACCGGGAATTTGCGTGATGGTTTATGCTCCTCGACGATATCAGCAAAGGTATTGTGGTTCATTTGTGGAAAGCACCTGGTGTGTGATGAGTGCGACCTCATAATAAAGTGCTCTTGCACTTGCTCCAAGTAAGCGCCTTCCAACCAGAGTAAAGACGTTAAGTGTGCCCGTCTTCCCCAGGAAAAGCTTTAAGACTGTTCGGGCAATGGCATGACTCAACAAGAGGTGTCACACGATGGGGCCGGCAACTCAAAATAACGAGAGACATTTTTGTTTGTCCATTTCGGTCACGACTCAATATTTCACGAGCCGCGATGCACTGTGTGGTGAATATGAGACGGTGGTTGTCCTTAGTAAACAACCTCACCAAGTAGCTGTCCTTGAAAAGCCACACGCGGCTCCGGAGCTGCAGGTTGCCGACCCCTGGTCCAGTGGTGGTGCGTTGCAGTGGTCTGCGGTTCGAATCCGGTAGGCTGCCCTGGTTATTATCGCGGTGTGCGTATTAACCGACCACTGATTCTCAATGGACTGGAAGTTAAAGATCCCCTGGCGTCGTTCGTGAGGGTGGGCCATGTGTGTGCCGGCGTCGTGGTCCATACCCGCGAAATTCGAACCACACCGTAAATTATTCAAATTGGAATTTACACCTGGCAATGACCGCCCCCCGTCGCTACTAATAAACTCACGCCAGTCGCGTAACGAGCGTGGGAGCAGGGGGTGCCTTGGCCCCTGCCTGGTGGCCAAAGCTACGAGTTTGGGGCCTACTTGACAACCACCATGAGATATGTTTTCAACAAGAATGTAAACGAACAAAAACTTATGTAATGATGTGATTAGGCAAGAGGAGCCACGATATATAATAGCCTAGGTGCCACCGTGCAAGACAAATCAAATATTGGGGCCCCACGTGATCGATTGCCGTGCCCCCTGAGCTGAGATGCGCTCGCTCTAAGGCGCTTTCTAGTGTGCCGAGGGCATCACAAGCGGGCTCCCCCGAGCCACAGGTGCGGGGAATGCGATGATTACCATGCGTGCCCACGTGGGCAGGAAGCCCTTGTAGAGGGCTGCGAAGCCTTCAGCCCTCACCGTCTGCGTGAGGCAGTCGAGGGAGGAGCGGTAGAGGACTCCCCTGCACGCACACAGAGGCAAGTGGCCATTTGCCGGTGCTACTCGCCAACAGCACTTGCCCTGACGGTCTGTTCAAGGCCTTGGGGAGGGTCTTTGTCTTTCAACGATACCACGGCAGGGTGTGTAGGGACTGCCCATGACCCCATCATCCAGAATGTGGTTTTATCTCGAACGTTCAGCAGTGGTTGAGCCTGGATAGCGTTGGGGATGGATTGACCGTAGGTCTGTTAGAGGGTGCTGCGGAGTTGCAGCGACAACATCGCATTGCTCACGACGCTACTCAAATGTTCCCACACGTACGCTCCCCCGGATTCACCAACCCGCGCTGACCAGCGTGGTGAAGTATGGCCAAATAACACGCCCACGGCGTGGGGAGGCCCTCCCCCGGCAAGCGGATTGACGAAAACGGGCCGCACACATTGGCAGAGTCACCTTCCATTCCGGTCCGTGGGCTGGTTCATGATTCGGGTTTTGACGACATCCGCGGGTGTACTCATCGTAGCTGCTACTAACCCTGAGAATACACTGCATCCATACACACAGACGTACACCAAAAGACAACGATACCCCGTGTAGTCTGACACAGACTGCGAGGGGCAAGTGCTGTAGGCGAGCGCCTATGAAGACCGACACGGCACGCAAGGGGGTGGGTGGTCAGCACCACGCTTGGTGGGAATTTCTCTCCCGAGTGCTGATGCTTACACACCGCACCAAATATTAATTTTTAAGGCTTGAGTCCACCTCAGGGGGGACTTGAGTCACTGAAGTTGGCCGTGAGCGGGAATCGAAGGCGGGCGCGCCGGTTTCAGAGCGCAGTGCGCTAACCGCTGCCACACCGCTCCCCGCACAAGCACAGACGTGTGCACACATACACACGCACACATACACACGCACACAAACGCACACACAGCAGACGTACACACGCACACCGCGTTGCCCAGTGCAGCATGGCGAATGCATGCAGCATAGCAGTACAGCGCGTCAATGGTTTATGCTGCACTGCCCTCTGTTGCCCATCACATTGCTCCCACCGCCACCTACAATCATTAGGCATGGCTGTCGCCAGTCCAAGCGCTGTCCAGGCTCAAAGCCTGCTTAGCTTCTGAGATCTGGGCGCAAATTTGTGGTGATTGGGTCATAGCCCACGGATGGACGGGATGAGTGAAATATATATATTTTTGTTTAACCAAGTAAGGCCCACTGAGCTATGTAGCTCGTTTTCAGAAGCGACCTGGCCACAAATGATAGCTCAACGAAGTGGCTTATTATCACGTTGATTCTAAATTTTGGAGGGAAAAACCGGAGGACCCAGACAAAAATCGACACGCGACCATGGGGAGAACACGCAAATAAATATTCAGGCGTCAGCGTCAGAATCAAACTCATGAACCTCCTGTACACGAGGCGAGGTGGTTAACGTCTCGCCAAACCGCGAAGCCGCCCGCAAAACGAGAATTTCTGGAGCCCAGCGCTCGGGAGTCTCGCTCGCACCTCGACAGTCCGTGGCAAACCCAGTTGTCCTGCAGTGTCGTGCGTCGCAGCAGCAGGTGTTTGACCGTGTCGTAGGTGGTGAGATCTGTGGAGAAGTCGCGACACCACGTGAGCAGGTGAGCGGCGAAGCAGCGGGCGACGACGCGTCGAAGCGTCGCCGCGTGTGAACGCCGAAAACAACAGGCCGCTTACCTGGGATGGTACGCGTGCGAACGGACGGTGAGGAAGCGTGTCAGGGCCCTCTGATTGGTGCAGGGAGGCCTCAAAGAGGATTGCTTAGGGTCGGGCGAATGAAACCGATTGGAGGAGGAATTCAAACGTAAAGGCGGGCGAGCGAGAGGGTTGGCTGTCGGGGGAATGTTGGCAACCGTTGGAGAAGGTGGACAAGGATTGGCCGAGGGGAATGGGGTGAGCGAACCTTCTGGAAAGGGGGGCTCGAGGGATATAAAAGGGGATCAGCACGAGGGGAGGGGACGCTTGGAGAGAAGACGAGCATCGAGCATCAAGAACCGAAGTCCGGGGGGCCTAGGAATAGAGTTGCTGGTTCTGGATTTGAAGTTTTCGTGACTGCAAGGATCCATACTCTTTGGTTCTTTCGGTAAAGTCACGGAGGTGAAAAAATAAAATAAAAGAGATAAAATTAAAAATACATTAAAATAAAAGTAAATTAAATCACGACGTTTCGATTGCAACACAAGCAATCATCATCAGGTGTGAAAATCACAGCTAGATT
>CM025641.2:4012091-4026541 GCA_014621495.2 Entosphenus tridentatus | reverse complement strand
CCCCCCCCCTCTCACCCCCCTCCTCCCCACCTCTCCCGTTCAATCCCCCCACCACCCTTCCCCTGATCCACAAGTGGATGCACGGGAGTGTCTGTGCGTGTGTCTGTGTGTGTGTACAGAATTGATGAAGTATGATCAAAATACCCCCCTCACCCCCCTCCCGCTTACCGCCCCCCCACCACCCTTCCTCTGATCCACAAGTGGATGCACGGGAGTGTCTGTGTGTGTGTGTCTCTGTGCGTGTGTGTCAGTGGGGTATTAGGCGGCTAAGCGTGTGTTTTTTTGTGGGGGAGCGGTGGCGCAGTGGTTGGCGCACTAAGCTACGAATCCCGGAGGAAAACAAAAAAAATCCCGAGTTCGCATCCCGCTCGTGACGCAATTCCGGCGACGAATGTTTGCGTGGGCCTCCCCTTGGTCGACTCAGCCTTAAACGATTGCAGTTGTGTAAACCTCAGCATTGGGGTCGCAAGGGCGGCCTGGCGTGGTTGCTATCCGCCCACCCCCTAGCATCGCAAGCCTCTCCATAGGTGCTCGCTAACAGCACTTCCCACGAAAGTCCTTGAAAAGGTTATATTGTTGATGCATGGTTAGTACCTGTGTTTATGCACAGCTGTGTGTGTGTGTGGGGGGAGCGGTGGCGCAGTGGTTAGCGTACAAACTCACGCGTTCCGTTCAATTCCAGCTCCTCGCCAACATCTTTGATACATCACGCGACTTTTTGTTGTTGTTGTTGACACTTTCAAAATATGAACATTGGTTTAGAGTAGGTATATTATCGGAGCATGTTTTTGTTTCCGTGTTCACCAAAAGCACGCGCGGTTAATGCAGGACTTGATTCCTCGCTACATCGTGTCTGCGTGGTGTTTGAAAGCGTCAAACCACATCATGTTTTTCTTCATATTGTTCATGGCTAACGCAGTAAACACATCTAAACCGGAGCCGCACGACGGTGTGCACGGCTCCGACCCCATTCAACTTGCTGGTGTTCAAACAGCAGCCAGTTGGGCAGTGATGAAAGTCGTTCGAGCGTGGTTTGCTGGCTCGTGCGCCGGGCCGGACCTCCACAGGTGCTGCTCAAGACCACGTGCCACCCAACGGCCTAGTCTGACGTTCCGCGGCGGCAGCCTTTCCCATTTACTTCGCACATGCGAGTGCATCGCACGCGCGCCACGGTGACGTCACCGCCACGTCGGGGCGATTGACCGGTCTTGTGACCTCGCCCTAGGGTCGGCTCGGCGTCAAATGAGCACCCGATGCGGTTGTGCGGTTGGTAAAACGTCGCCACTGGGGAGACAAAGGCGGCCGGGCGTGGTGCTGGTCGCCCACCCCCGCGTGTGCCGTGCCGGCCTTCATAGGGGGCTCGCTGACAGCGCTTGCCCCTATATACTGTAGTCTGTTAAGGCTATACGGGGGATCTTTGTCTTTGGTTCTAAAAAAACCCACACACACACACGGGACATCAACGAATCTTAAATGAAAAGTGCGCAACGAAGCGTGCAGAGACGGAGAGATGAAAGCTTGGAATTGCGCTGAGACGGAGAGAGAGAGAAGCACGTGGATCAGAGATGAGGCGGGGAGTGGTGGCCGATGGGACGCGTTCCCATTGGCACGTCCGTCGCGGAGACGGAGCGATGGGATGTCGTGCGCGGGTTTGCTCGGTGGATTGTTGTTGCGGTGCAAGGATCACGAGGGATGGCAACGGCTTGCGGAGGCCTTCATCCAGCAGTGGATTTATCCATACTGTATATATATACATGCGTATGTATATATGGGGGGGGGAGCGGTAGTGTAGTGGTTCGTGCACTTGTGAGTCGAGTTCGATTCCCGCTCACGACCGTACATTAGTGGCGAGCATCTCAACCGGTCCTCGACCTCCTCTAGGTCGACTCAGCCTTAATAGTACCTGGTGCAGTGTGTAAACATCAGCACTGGGGAAACAAAGGCGGTCGGGCGTGGTACTGACCCCCCCCCACCCACCATCGTGTTGGCCTTCATAGGTGCTACTCTGGCTAGCAGCACTTTGCCCAACAGCCTTTAAAAGCGACACGGGGTAACATCTCCGCCTTCGTGTGGTGACGCGCGTATCCGTTTGTCACCCCCCATATACTCCCCAGCAAATGGAGTTTGGCCAGGTGGCTTTCATGGACATGCGCGCCTCCCCTCGGGGCCCTCCTTTACACGCTGGGGTTTTCAGCACGAGGGTTTGGCCAGCGCGAAAACTCCAGGGCAGCAGAAGGTCAAACGAAAAATAAGTTAGAGATATAAAAATTAACCCGTAAAAACAAAGTTTTTCACTATAAATCCTTTATATGCGTGGCGGCTAGAGTCCTCTCGTCCTCTGGCTTGAGATGGCTGCCACCTATGGGTCAGATGATTGGCTGGCACCATTAAGCAATTGGTAATTAAATATAAAGAAAAATTGCCTAAAAAGTGTAAAATTTTAGAAAAAATGTTTTCACGAAAATAAATTGTCACGCACAACGAGTCTGTGTGCAAAATGTCAGCTCGATTGGATCACGGGAAGTGGGTTAAAAAACGACCGAAAGATTTGCACGGTCGTAAGCGCGCAAGCAAGCACGCAAGCAAGTAAGAAAGTTAACTTAATATAAAGGATTTAAAATCATTCTGCTAAAGTCTAAACAAATACTCTTGGGTCTTACGCTTAAGTCACGGAAATACTTTTTGTTATAGATCACGACGTTTCGATATATCGTTTTTTATTTACGTGGCTTGACCGAAAGGCACAAGAGTATGAATTCCTGCAGTCACGAAAGCTTTAAATCAAGATCTAAACAAATAAGTGAAGGAGCCGGTGCATCGGAGCGTGGCGGTGAGGGTGTGGGGGGGTAGTTGTGAATCCCAGGCTGCTTGTGGGCACACCTAGGCCTCGGCAAGGTAAGGTAAAAGTTAAAAGGTAAAAACAACAAGCCTACCTTTACCCTACCTTTTACCTTACCACAATACAATCACTTTACCCTTACCTTTTACCCTTTAGCAGGTAAGGTACAAGGTTAAAGGTAAAAAGCAACGAGCTTACCTTTACCCTACCTTTTACCCTTACCCCATACAAATTACCCGAGTACAGGGTAATTACTAGGGAACTACACATGAACACGGATTATAACGGTAAATGCTAGGTAGAGCGCTTTAATCATATAGAATACTCTCGATTATTCCAATTTTACACGCTTTCTTTTAACTCACTCTGTTGTCGTTGTCGTTATTGTTGTTGTATCCTTAAATCTTGAAACTCAATTTGTACCCACTTCCTAATGTGGTATCGACTGCAAACTTGGTATACTTAGGTCATACAGATGACAATACTATATTCTATCATAAAACTATATATTTTGAAACAATCTTTTTTATTTGTTATGTTTCGGCTTGGCTCTAATTGTCCACGCTCAACTGACGTTGGCTGTAAATCACCACGGTCCCTTACGTTGTGGCGAGCTTCGGGGCTACTTCCTGGATCCGTGGAGTTCTGTCATTACTCATATATTTCATAAAAGCGTGTTTTTTTATCAAGTTTGTTTTAATCTTACTTTTTAAATGTAGGCCACGGACTGCGCAACGGAGCTTTTAGTGGTAAACAAGGTACCGTATTTACCGGGTAATACTTTGCGCTACCTTTACCCTACCGTTACCCTACCGGGTAATTCTTCCGAGCTACCTTTACCCTACCCTTTACCTTACCCCTTGGCATGTCGACACCTTTACCCTTTACCTTTACCCTTTTACCCGGTAAAAAGGGTAAATTACCTTACCTTGCCGAGGCCTAGGCACACCTCTCCATCAACAATAAGTGGGGAATGTTGGTGGTGGCCGGTGGTGGCCTTTGGCGGCTTATGCAACCGCCGAATATGAACGTCAGTGGATGAATGCATGACAGGATAATGAGTGAGATGCCTTATATGACCTGTCCCAGGCGCCGGCTAAAGTGGCACCCCAGGGTAGTCATCTTGTTGGGTGACTTTTAAGCCCCAGTACGTTTTGGTGCATGCAGGCAGCTGAATCCGGAGTGATTGGAAGGCATGGGCCAGATCGGCTCAATAACGTTAGGAGGCCGCTAGACTTCTGTGCAGCCCATGGGCTTGTAATCGCCAACACGCTGTTCCGGCGTCGGCGATTCCACGCAACATCATGGATACGCGCTGGGTCAAAATGAGAACATCCCGAATATGGAGCGATGGAACGGAGAATACGGGCCCATGTCCTTGATGCCAGGACCTACCGTGGAGCTGATATCTGCCCACTCGTCATCGGCCTGTCATCTGTAAGGTGTGCCTGCCGCTGTGGTGGGCGTCCAATCAGGGACCCCGTTCAATCCCACAAAAGCCTTGGACCCGGCTAACCGGTTTTAGAACCATCGTGGGTCAACAGGCCTGTGACTCAACGCAAGCGGAAATGGGCACGCAATTGAGTGCTTCCCAGAAACGCTGGCTGACGGAGGGAGGCGTGTTCCCCCAAGCTGAGACAACAGCTCCACTCCCATCTTATGAAAACCCACGTACCCAAGAATGAGGGGGAGTTTAATCGCAACCTCCGCTCGGGAAAGCTCAGCGAGCCGTGGGACCGCTACGAGGACAAGGCGGTGGTTTCACGAGTCGCCGGTCGGATGGAATTTGCCTCGGCAGCTCACGATCACGAATGACTCGATCATGGAAGTAATGTGCAGCGCGATACCTATTATCTCCGGCCAGGGCCTGTCAATAGGGAGATGCGGGGCCTGGGGCAAATCACCTTGCGTGCCAACCCGCCTACATTGAAGCACAACGGGGGGGGTGCCTCCTCCCCCCAAAAGTGCGGGGCCCGGGGCAGTCTCCCCGATTCACCGTGAGCCAAGGAGGGACGGCTCTGTCTCGGACCCAGGCAGGGGGTGGTGTGGGGGGGAACAGCTTCGCGGCTGTGCTGGACATTTCTGTGAGGGTTTGTGCAACCCTTAGCTCACAGAACACCGCGGGGTCAAGGTGCGTTTGGCCGTGATGTCACGACTCGCATTCCCAGTGGCGTCGACTGTTAATGAGTCGATGCCGACGTGGCGTTTTCCCAACAACAACAACAACGAAGTAAGCCTCGCCGAGGAATGGTGACCCATTATTTTTCGAGGAGCGCCCTGCCCTGCCCAGTTTTCTCGCAATTTATTGCCCCCGGATAATGCGATGGGGTTATTTGGCAGCTGTTTGGCCAACTGCTGTGTACGTTTGTGTGTGTACAGCACTCGTGTGTACATCGTTTGTGCGTATAGTTTTCGTGCGCGCTGTACTGCACAGTAGCGTACTGTACGTGTCGTGCGTGGCATTCACTAAACTCACTAGCATAGGGGCCGTCCATAAATGACGTCACGCACGTAGGGGCGGGGGGGTCAGACATTTGTGACGATGTGTGACGTCACATCAAAATGCGCAACTTTAAATAAATATAGACAACACGTTCTACTTAATTAAATAGACTTTTTAATAAATGTTTTCTCCTACAACATCAGAGTGCAGCGCCACATTAAATACGCACTACAATGACAATAGTTTAAAGCGATTTGAAGCATGTTTTTTTTTTGGGGAGGGGGGGGGGCGGAGCTTTGTGAGGGCACATTTGAGGTGGGGGGTCTGACTTTTTGTGACGCCATGTGACAAAGGGAGGGGGGGGTCAAAAATCGTCCAAAATCGCGTGACGTCATTTATGGACGGCCCCATAGACGTGGGAGCATTCGCGTACAGCGCAAACTATTGGTGCACACTGTCCTCTTGCTCACAATGTGGGTCTTAACCTTTAAATGTTTAAAAAAAATCAGCCTTCTTGATAAACTAGATCGACGAGGTCACTGTTTAATTTTGTGCGCATTGCTCCGACCACTGCCCCCCCTCCACGCACGCGCTCCACAAGCACATTTGCAGACGCCACCACCACCACCACCACAAAAGCAAAAAGGCATTTCTTCTCGCAGGCTAAGGGTCACGTTTTAAGCACCCGACTGCCAATACCTCGCGCGGGCCCGCGATTGTTGTTCCGGCACCCGCCGATTCACTCCGGCCGCTCGCTCTTTCACCGGCAGTCGTCTTCTTATCCCTCTACTATCGCTACTGCACTGGTTCATGTTGATGACACGCTTTTATTTAACTCACTCTGTCTGTTGGTGGTGTTGTTGTTGTCGTATCCTCAAATCTTGTAACTAAATTTTAACCAACTTCCCAATGTGGTATCGACTGCAAACTTCGTATGCTTATGTTTTACTGATGACAATACTATATTCTCTCATGCAAATATATTTTTAAATTATCTTTTTACACGCTTTCTATTAACTCACTCTGTTGGTGTCGTATCCTCAAATCTTGTAACTAAATTTTAACCAACTTCCCAATGTGGTATCGACTGCAAACTTCGCATGCTTATGTTTTACTGATGACAATACTATATTCTCTCATGCAAATATATTTTTAAATAATCTTTTTACACGCTTTCTATTAACTCACTCTGTTGGTGTCGTATCCTCAAATCTTGTAACTAAATTTTAACCAACTTCCCAATGTGGTATCGACTGCAAACTTCGCATGCTTATGTCTTACTGATGACAATACTATATTCTATTCTTGGTTCTTTCGGTAAAGTCACCTAGAAGGGAATTAATAAAATAATATAAAACAATACAAATTATCACGACGTTTCGACTGCAACACAAGCAATCATCATCAGGTGTGAAATCGACAGCAAGAAAATGTGAAAAAAGTGACGTTTCGCTGGAGATTACTAGAAACTATTTGTTAGTTTACCAGGTAAGGCCCACTGAGCTATATAGCTCATTGTCGGAAGCGACCTGACCACAAATGAAGTCTCAACAAAGTGGCTTATGTGGAAATGTATAGCAGCAGGCAAATGCTCTAAACCTCATGTCAATCATACATTTGGAGGGAAAACCCAGAGGACGACGCGACTACGAGGGGAACATGTAAACAACAAATATACAGCAGCAGGCGTCAGGGTCGGGATCAAATCAACGGCCTCCTGTATACCAGGCGAGGTAGTTAACATCTCCTAGCCACCGTGATGATGATGAGAGAGACACGCAAACTCCAAATATACAGCAGCAGGCGTCAGGGTCGGGAACGAACCCACGACCTCCTGTATACCAGGCGAGGTAGTTAACATCTCCTAGCCACCGTGGCAATTCAGGTCACAATAACACTGACCCACCCAACCATTAATTTAGTAACCCACTCAATGACCTACCCATTCACCCACCCACCCACTCGCCCATTCACTAACTCGCACACTTAACTCACCGATTCAACAACCATACTGAAGTCCAAAACACTTATATTACTTCCTCTTGCTCTGCCCTGCTTTTGAATCCCCTCCCCCCCTTCCAACCCTCCCCGATCGTTTCTCTTTTGCCCGAGCTTTTATCATAACCTTGCTCAATTCAAGACACGGAGTTGTTACGCACCAGAGGTCGCAACCGGGTACCCAATACCCGTACCCTACCCGATACCCGGCTACCCGTACCCGGCCGGGTACGGGTAGCCGTTTGCGACCCTGGTGCGGCCGGGTACGGGTAGACCGTGAGTCACTGGTGAGTAACCGTTTGTCACTCATTTCGGGTAGGGAACGGGTACCCGTACCCATTTGCGACCCTGGTGCGGCTGGGTACGGGTAAGGAATCAAAACCCGTTTGCGACCTCTGTTACGCACTCTTGCCCATCACTTCGACAGTTGTTGCTGTTTGTTGCTGACCGCTTGACGTTGCGGGCCTTTTGTGCCTCCTGCTGCTCAGCAAACTGTGTCAACCACTAGCCTCGTGGCTCGTCCAATGGGTTTCTGCGCGCGTGGCCGAATTCCTATAAACGCGGACCCGGTTTCCTTGTAACGCGTGGGGGTATTTAAAAAAAAGACTGGATATCTTCCCCTTAACAACAAGCAGCTGGAATCTGTTTACACGAATGAACGAAAAAAACCCACAAGGGAGATGTTGCAAAAATGGAACTAATTTCCCTGTGTACATAATCCTATCCCTGGCACCATAGTCCTAATCATGTGCCTAGCCCCTAACCGTATGCCCAGCTGTATCACTAAGCCCAGTCTTAACCCATAACCCTTGCCTAAATTTTACCCATGCCCTTAAACCCTGACCATAACCTTCGTCCTATATAGCCTTAGTCGTAATTATAGCTCAAGTCTTAACCATAACCCTAGCCTCAGTCCAAGTCCTAGCCCAAACCCTGACTCTAGCTCGGGATGGTATATCCGAGCCCTTGGCTGAACCCAAGCCCTATAGCAGAGGTCGCAATCGGGTACCCGATACCCGTATCCTACTCGATACCCGGCTACCTGTACCCGGCCGGGTACGGGTATGCCGTACCCGCCCGGGTACGGATACCCGTTTGCGACCCTGGTGCGGCCGGGTACGGGTACGGGTAAGGAATCAAAACCCGTTTGCGACCTCTGCCCTATAGTCTCGCGATGATAGCCTCATAACCATAGCCGTGCCCAAACTCTAGACCAGTGGGTGGGAAACCTGTAATAATAACAATTGCATTGATATCGCGCTTTTCATCAAGGATATCGAAGAACTGTACATGACAACGAGCAGCAGACACTTAGCATTAAAATAAAAAATATATTTTTAATACATTTTAAAAAGCCATTTACTAAGTGAACTAAACGTTTAGTAACCAGAATCGTAACAGACCAAGAGCCGAAAGGTGCCCACCCACGAGTTACGTAAAGAGCCAAGTGCATATATAAGTGTGAAAACATATTAACAGTTTTTGGCACGGCACGGGATACATTCTTTGCTACGACTGTGATAGTCTGCTATACGTTACGCCCCTTCTATAGAGCCGCGTGTGGTGGACTAAAAAGCCGCACGCAACTCGGGGAGATGCCAGTTGGCCACCGCTGCTCTGAAACCAACCCAAGCCCTGGGCCAAATCGATCCCTGACTTCATTCCTTACCCCAACACGAGCTCCAACCCAAGCATGCATTCTATCCATATCCCCCAACACTACGCTTAGCTCTAGTAGCCACAATCCAATCACTATACCTCTAGCATTTATGGCCCTAACACTAGGCCGGGTCGGCAACCAACTTAGCAAAGATAGAGCGATTGATCTCGAATTCTGTCGGTCAACTACAAACCTCAATATTTCAAGATGCCGCCAATGCACGTGGTGAATCCGAGACGGCGGTCCTTAAGGGGCCGCGTGGGGCTCCGGTGACCCCTGACCTTTGCCTCAGCCCTCCCTCTCGCCACGACCGTGAGAGCGATTGCGAGTTAAGGGCATGGTGGGGGGTGGGGGGGGTCTCTGGTGGGAATCCGGACTGAAAGTGAAGTGAGAGAGCGAAGCTTCCGAGAAAAGCACCATTTTTTATGGCACTGTTTGTTTGCTGGCCATTAGACTTTATTGGGGGCCTCTGCTCAGCAACTGATGACAGCTGTGGCTAATACTGTTCACACTGCTTACATCGCTGGCAATGCTGTTTGCCTATGCAGATGCCGTTGCTGCGTTGCTGATAATACACTGCTGTTGTTGTTGAAGATTAAGATAACGATGTTGCTGCTGATGATACTGCTGATGACGCGCCTGATAATCATGACGATCAGCGTCAGAGTGGGCCCCATTATTCCTCCTAGCTCATATGTGAGCCTATCGAACCTTGATTGGTGCTCGCTAACAGCATGTCAAATGTGATAATATAATAACCTAATAATAATCAAAATTATAAGTGTCTTCTTTGTCCAGAAAAGCCAAAGGACTCCTTTTCGGGAGGGTTTGACTCCATTTGGTTTTTATTTTAAAAGTTTTCAACCAATTTATGATTCACAATTGATAGTTGAGTTAAGATCGCGTAAGTGAAATGTCAGAATAGAAATATTTATACTGGAGCATTCCGATGACCTATAAAGCTCCTTTTCACAGATGTTGTGTCGTAAACCCTCCGCCACGGCCAATATATAAAGTTGTAACGTGATGAAGAAACGTACCAGATTATCATCGCTTCAGGACAGAGGTCGCAACCGGGTACCCGATACCCGTACCCTACCTGATACCCGGCTACCCGTACCCGGCCGGGTACGGGTAGCCGTTTGCGACCCTGGTGCGGCCGGGTACGGGTACGGGTAGGCCGTGGGTCACTGGTGAGTAACCGTTTGTCACTCATTTCGGGTAGGGTACGGGTAGGATACGGCTACCTGTACCCGGCCGGGTACGGGAACGGGTACCCATTTGCGACCCTGGTGCGGCCGGGTACGGGTACGGGTAAGGAATCAAAACCCGTTTGCGACCTCTGCTTCAGCAGCAGCAGCAGGCGTGTGTTGTTGGAGAGCGATGCTCAACGACCGCGTGCGGACGTTCCGCTGGTAGTTACAGCCGGCTTCATCGGGCAGCTGCCATAAATATGAAAACGTTTCGTGGTTGCGAAAGCCAGCGTCGATCAAGGAAACCAGATAGAGTCCACACATGCGGGCAACGTGTGCGTGCGAGCGTGATCGCTAACAGCACTTGCCCCTACAGTCTGTTAAGGCTATACGGGGCATCTCTGTGCGTGGGTGTGTGCGTGCGTAGGAGTGGAGTGGTTAGCATGTTGAGTTATGAATACGGCGGAGACCCAACTTCGATTCCCGCCCACAGCCAACACCGACAATTATCCGAGCCGGTCCTGGGCCTCCCCTAGGTCGACTGAGCCTCAAATGAGTGCCTGGTGCGATGTGTAAAAAAATCGGCTTTACGAGGCGCTCGCTAACAGCACTTGACCCAACAGTCTGTTAAGGCTACACGCTGGGGATCTTCGTCTTGGGGGTTTAATTTGGGAGATGCATATGTGGTGGGGTAAAACATTAACAGAGGACGCCTCTGTTCCGAGTTGTAACTTGCACTATTGGCGGAGACAGCATCGCCTTGTTTAGCGTGTGGCATCCTCACGATTAGGACCCCGGAGCGAGCGAGCGAGCGAGCGAAGAAAAAAAACCCGACGGAGCCTTCACGAGCGGCGATCTTGGGGGCGGCAGCAGCGGCAGCGGCGGCGGCGGCGGCCACGCTCCGCACGCGTCGCCGCAAAATCCAGAGGCAGCGGGATGCGGCGGCGAGCGAGGGTTGGTGGATCGCGCAAGTGTTTTGCGAAAACTCCCTTCGAAGTGGGCGTCGAGGAGGTGCGCCGGGTCCCCTGGCCTCTCCAGGGGAATGCGTGTCCAAGTGTGGGCTGATGTCATCCAACCAGAGGTCGCAAACGGGTTTTGATTCCTTACCCGTACCCGGCCGCACCAGGGTCGGAAATGGGTACCCGTACCCGGCCGGGTACGTGTACCCATTCCCTACCCGTACCCTACCCGAAATGAGTGACAAACGGTGACTCACCAGTGACTCACGGTCTACCCGTGCCCGTACGCACCAGGGTGGCAAACGGCTACCCGTACCCGTACCCGGCCGGGTACGGGTAGCCACGTATCGGGTAGGGTACGGGTATCGGGTACCCGTTTGCGACCTCTGCATCCAACCCTTCTAAATTGGTGTTGCTCCCCCCCCTTCTCCCCGCGATGTGTGTGTTTTCTCCACGTGACCCCGGCTTCCTCCCACGTGGACATAAACGCTCGTGAAAGTGGCTTCTGCCTCATCCATACGGACGATCTCGGCGGACGTCTCCGAATGATTTACGTCTCCGAATGATTTACGTTGAAGCGGGTCGAGTCGGGTATCTGGTTTGAAAACGTCTCAATCTATGCACCGTGTTTCCTCTCCCTACCCCCCTTCTCTCACTCGCCCACCCCCCCACCCCCGCTCCTACCCCCAGCCGCGTACCCCCCTCAGTATGGCCCCCAGTATCCCCCTGCCTGCGCTCAGCCCCTCAATTACCCAAGTCAAGCGGGCCCTGCGTACGCCCCGGGCCCTCAGCCCACACCGGCCGTGGTGATCATGGCCGGAGGCTGCCCTTCCTGCAGGTGAGAACCCCCTCCCGCCATGGTAACGTGGAATTTCTAACACTGGTTGCGATGGAGAAGGGGCCCCGCCACCTGTCCCGACGAGCCGCGTGCAAATTGAGTCGTCCATTGAAATCGATGCTTGTGGTGCTCGCAACGCGCGAATCGACGCGTGTGTTCAGTTCGTCGGCCTATGGCCTCTCCGGGGCTCAGATTTTAATCCAGAAGCATTGGTTTGCGAAGTTAAACTCTGGGGCACCAGGTCTATCAAGCCTCCGATTAGCGCGCTTGGCCACGTACGGTGCGAAACAAGTTCGGCATACATCCTGCAGGAAAGTGCAACGCAATACCGGTACCAGAATTCGGTACGACCTGAACACAGATGCCAATGCCTGGACAGGTGGCAGCTCTACCCAGGATGGTCAAGAAAAAAAAAATTCTGGCCTGGACTTTTGCAGCTGTTTTAGAATAATTTCAGGGTGCTGATTCCAAATCTGATCTCAGATTTGCTCTATCACATCTCATTTGTATGCTATCGTCATACCCCATTTTCATTGATTTTACCCGAAATTAACTCTGTCACTTATGATTGCAAGTTGTTGCGAGTCAGTGACTGCTTTAGTGTTAAAATATGGTGCTGTATTTTTAGGATAGTGTGTTTATAATATCATTTTATGTAGATATCCACATTTATTTAATCTTTTTCTTCTGCAGTTTTTATTGAAAATGCAATATTTGATATCTCAAAAACCTGATGTGATAGACAACAACTGATGCCAGATTTGGAATCGGCACCCCAAAAATACCTTAAAAACCGTTGGAATACCCTATGCCAGAAAAAGTGTGTTGACCAGTGTTATAAGCAGACCGTACGCCTCCTTCACACATCTATCCCTGCACTTAACACATTCCCCCCCCCCACATCCCATCAGCCACACGGCCGTCTAGAAGTGCACCATAGCATTGGTTTAGCGCAAGTTAATTTGTGCAGACCGGTTTCGACATTCAGTGTCCCATCAGCAGAGTCGGGCTCGCTTGAATTTTGTTTATTTGTGATGCTGATGATGAAAAAAATAAGAATAGGCTTTACCCTTCATGGCAAGATTACCGGAGGCGTTAAGATGTTCAAACACCAAATAGCCCATTGTCAAAAGCAGAGGTCGCAAACGGGTTTTGATTCCTTACCCGTACCCGTACCCGGCCGCACTAGGGTCGCAAACGGGTACCCGTACCCATACCCGGCCGTACCCGTACCCTACCCGTACCCGGCCGGGTAGGGTACGGGTATCGGGTACCTGATTGCGACCTCTGGGATGAAGCCATGTTGCAGGCGCGGGTGGGTTGATTCTAGGAACTTGAATTGTGAGAAGAGACAAGACGTTGGGAAATGAGTGACAAACAGTTACTCACCAGTGACTCACGGTCTACCCGTACCCGTACCCGGCCGCAAACGGGTACCCGTACCCGGCCGGGTACGGGTAGCTGGGTATCGGGTAGGGTACGGGTATCGGGTACCCAGTTGCGACCTCAGATCACAAGGCATCAAGTCTGCATTGACCACACACGCTTGTGGTAAAACATGCAAATGGAACATGCTTTGATATTATTTGCATCGTCCTTGAAACTGATTGGCCTCTTATGGCCTTGTCTCACCAGGTACACTTCAGAGATAGGAGCCGACGTTTCCGTAGCCACGGTTGTTTTTTTGACTTGGGCCGCGTGGTGCTTGTTTCACGCAAAATACAATCTTGTCAACAACCCTCCACCACCCAATAAGATAGTCACGTTTGCAAAGCTGTTATCATCATCATCATAATCATCATAAACACGTGCCAACGTACTGATCGAATCCTGACTGCTTGAAGCTCGGAGGCGGCTTGAGAATTTCACGACCGAATTCTCAACGTCCTAACCGTACGTTCGACGTTTTTTTGCCCAAGACTCTTCTGCGCTTCGCTGGGGGAGGTTCACCCGAGAAGGCCTTTGAGTGCTCCTCAACACGAAACACGCGGGAGCCCTTTGCTTCACGCGCCGGGTTCCGGCTCGCCGTCGTCGCCTTCGCGATGTGAATTGCCCCGATGACGACTGTCTAGCCCACGTCCCCCATCTAGCTCCAGGTGTCTCTGCACCCGCCCCCCGCAGAGCCACCTTGCCCTGAATCGATACACGCAAGCCACCGTCGTTTGTTGCGGTTGCCCAGTTTTAAGTCCTAGCCAACTGCCAGCCTCACGTCGCGTTGAGGCGGGCGTCGTCGCGCTCACGATGTGACTGCCCTGATGACGACGAATGTCGACGACGACGATGATGGTGGTGCCGTGCCTTGCTGCAGGATGGGCGTGATGCAAGACGACTTCACGTGCTGCGGGATCTTCCTCGCCATCTGCTTCTTTCCCCTGGGCCTCCTGTGCTGCTACGCTCTGCGCCAGAAGCGTTGCGCCAGCTGTGGTCACACCGTGGGCTAGCGGACCGGCCCGGCTGCCCACCCTCCCTGTCTAGCCCAGGTCACCCTCCCTGTCTAGCCCAGGTCACCCTCCCTGTCTA
>CM025641.2:3987677-4002091 GCA_014621495.2 Entosphenus tridentatus | reverse complement strand
GGGGGGGGGGTCTGACTTTTTGTGACGCCGTGTGACGAGGGGGGTAGGGGGGGGTGGTCAAAAATCGTCCAAAATCGCGTGACGTCATTTACGGACGGCCCCCACAGGTGCTGAGCCACATGCAGATGCGCCACGCGGAGTTGCAGCAGTTTGTGAGCGACGGCTACCGCAGCGCGCTGGTGGAGGAGCGCCGTCGCTACTGCTTCCTCGTGGACCGCCAGTGCGCCGTCACGCAGGTGTTCGCACAGTATCACGGCAAGGTACGGCCGCTCGCAACAACAACGGCCACGGCAACAACAGCAGTAACGCGCGGAATAATTGCAACTCGCGAACGCCAATAGTTGTCGCAGCAAGCGGTGGCGCGAGAGCAGCTACCACACCAACCACCGCAACGACAACAACAGCAACAACAACAACAGCAACCACAACAACAACACTCACAAACTCAATAAGCGTGGCAAGGTGGCACGAACAACTACCACACCAACAACCGCAACAACAACAACCACAACAACAACACTCGCAAATGCAATAATCGTGGCAAGATGGCACGAACAACCACCACACCAACAACCGCAACAACAACATCAACCACAACAACACCCGCAAACTCAATAATAGTGGCAAGGTGGCACGAACAACTACCACACCAACAACCACAACCGCAACAACAACAACCACAACCACAACACTCGCAAACGCAATAATCGTGGCAAGATGGCTCGAACAACTACCACACCAGCAACGGCAACAACAACAACAGCAACCACAACAACACTCACAAACTCAATAAGCGTGGCAAGGTGGCACGAACAACTACCACACCAACAACGGCAACAACAACAACAGCAACCACAACAACACCCACAAACTCAATAATCAGGGTAAGGTGGCACGAACAACTACCACACCAACAACCGCAACAACAACAACCACAACAACACCACTCACAAACACAATAATCATGGCGACAACACCAGCTGCTCCACCCGCAGCGAAATGCATCCCCCCCACCTCTTCTTTCTCCCCCACCTCCTCCTGCAGTCCAAGGAGCTGATGACCCACAAGATGGCCTCGTGGCAGACCTGCTGCCTGAGCGCCTCCACGCTGCCCCCCCGCGTCTCCGTGCTCATGCAGAAGCTGGAGGGCCCTCCGGCCGACGCCCCCGGGGAGACGGACGACCCCCGCGCGGCCTCCTCCTCCTCCTCCTCCTCGTCCGTGACGAGTCCAGGGGGTGGCGGTGGGGGGGGCCCCCCGCCGGGGCCACCGCCCCCGTTCATCTCGGCCCCCGTGCCCATCGAGGCGGCGCTGCCCGTCCCGCCAGAGCTGGCGCCCTTCGTCACCGGCGCGCGGGTAAACTGGAGGCAGGGGGGTCGTTAATTAGGCGCCACGGTGGCTAGGAGATGTTAACTATCTCGCCAGGTGTACAGGAGGTCGTGGGTTAGATCCCGACCCTGACGCCTGCTGTATATTTGAAGTTTGCGTGTCTCTCTCTCTATATCATCAAGGTGGCTAGTTGATGTTAACTACCTCGCCTGGTGTACAGGAAGTCGTGGGTTCGATGCCGACCCTGACACCTTCTGTATATTTGGAGTTTGCGTGTCTCTCTCTATATCATCACGGTGACTAGGAAATGTTAACTACCTCGCCTGGTGTACAGGAAGTCGTGGGTTCGATCCCGACCCTGGCACCTTCTGTATATTTGGAGTTTGCGTGTCTCTCTCTATATCATCACGGTGACTAGGAGATGTTAACTACCTCGCCTGGTGTACAGGAGGTCCACGTCCTCCTGTGCCACGTCACTCCATCTCCTCTCTAGCCCGTGCCGCGCCCGTTTAGCCCCCTCGATCCACCCGCTCGCTCACTAACACCCGCTCGCTAGCGGCGGCCCGCTCACCCGCTCGCTAACGCCCGCTCCCTCTCGCCACGCTCGCTCTCCCTCTCTCCGTCCCTACCCAGAGGCCCGAGCCGCGGCCCGCGATGCGCCGCGAACTCCCGGCGGTGCCCAACGGCGGCATCCCGGCGGCCGTGGCGGCGCACGCCAGGGGGGGCTCCTTCGGGGGCGGCTCCCTCGGGGGGGGGCTCGAGCAGCGGCTCCGCCGGCTCCGTCGAGGAGGAGGTGGGGGCCCCGGGCAGGGGCCGGGCCGGCACCGGGGACCGGCGGGCACCTCCGAGGGCGGCGGCCAATCAGGGAGGGCCGCAGCAGCAGCAGCAGGGGCCCGACCTGCAGTACCGCACGCTGCCCGCCAAGCGCACGCCCATCGGCAGCACCGGCAGCACCGGCGGCGGCGGCGGCGTCGGCAGAGCAGGCGAGAACGGGCAACGTGCCTCTCCTCCGTCGCCCATTCTGTCCCCCGTCTCTGTCGCCCATTCCCTCGCTCTTCCCTGTCGCGTGCGATCCCCTCCGACCGGGTGCTCTGTGCGGTGTGCGGGGGGTCGGTGGACCGCGCAGGGAGCGCCGCGGCGGCCGGCGGGCCACAGCTGGCGCGGTCCAGCTCGGCGTCGGCGGGCCTGGACTCGGTGGGGGGCGGCGGCGGCGGCGGCGGCGGGTCGACCGGTGCCGTGGGGACGCAGGTGGAGGCGCTGTTCCAGCACGTGGCCGGCGCGCAGGAGGGCACGCTGCTGAACTTCGACGTGGGCGACGTGATCACGATGCTGGCGCCGCAGCCGCAGGACGGCTGGCAGTACGGGGAGAACGCGCACACGGGCAGGTGGGGGCCGCCGCCGTCGGCGAATCCGTCGTCGTCGTTATCGTCATCGCCAAACGTCCGAGTCGCATCATCAATTTCATTGTCGCTGTTGTCGTTGTCGCCGCCGTCGTGATCAACGCTTATTGTCGTCGTCGCCGTCGTAGTCGTCGTCATCATCATCGCCGGCAGCTTTGTTGTCGTCGTTCTCGCCGCCGCCGTCGTCGTTGTCATAATCATAGTCACTCCTGCTATCGTAATCATTGTCATTACCACCATCGTCATCTTTATCATTATTGGAACCTCATTTGCCAGTAAAAATATGATAATTGTTTTTTTACCCTTTTATCTGGCAACAAAACTGACACCTTTTTTACGAGGAGTCATGTTTGCATAGACCACAATACCTGCAGTCATAATGCAAACAAAAAACATAACTCTGATAATCTGGTCCAACACCATGTGAGACTAGGCTCTCAGGAAAGCTGTCTCGGGTGTAGACCAATCAACTTCAATGACAGTGCATACATTATCAGAGTTATATTTTTTGTTTGCATTATAACTGCAGGTATTGTGGTCTATGCAAACATGACTCCTTGTAAAAAAGGTGTCAGTTTTGTTGCCAGATAAAAGGGTCAAAAACCAATTATCATCTTTATCATTGTCGTAGTCGTCATCCTTGCTATCATCGTCATCACCGTTGCTCACAGTCATCGTTGCTGAGAACTGGTGAGGGGACATCGTGGCCATCACCGTCGCCGCCATCACCGTCGTTGTTCACCGAGCATCAGCTGTTGAGGCATCTGCACTCGCCGCAAAGGAAAACCTGAGCTGTGATCGCCCCATTGTCACGGTGCAGTGGATGGACTGGGCCCAGGTCGTAGAAACGTAGCGACGCACGCCTGTCCTCCGCCTTGTCCCCCCGCAGGCGCGGCTGGTTCCCCGTGACGTACACGCGCCCGCTGGATGCGGATGACGACACCCACTCCAGGTGAGAACCCCTCGCCCCTCGCGGCTCCGGGGGGACCCCAGAGAATGAGCGAGTGGGTGGCGGCAGCGTCTCGTGTTCAGCCGTAGGATTTTCTGGGAGGCTCAACGGGGACACGCCGGAAAGCCCGGGGGGCAGCCCCTCCCTCAGCCACGCCCACTTTTATACGGCCACGCCCACTTTTGCACGGTCACGCCCACTTTCACACGGTCACGCCCGCGTTTACATGACCACGCCCACTTTTACGCGGCCACGCCCACTTTCACGCGGCCACGCCCACGTTTACGTGGCCACGCCCATGTTTACGTGGCCACGCCCACTCAACCGCTATCCTCGCCTGTTTACAAATTAGTGCAATGGCCAACCACGCTGCATCCGCTTCTTGTTCCCGTGACTTACTTTTGATGAGTGTGCCGTCGGATGGCAGCAGTCTGCCCGAGCGGGCTCGCGCGACGGGGTGTGGGTTGAATTCATTATTTAACATTCGCGTGGCTAATCGTTTGAGCTTTTCTCGCGCGATTTCTGTCCCGCTAACGCAGCGGTTCTCCTTAACCTGGGGTGCACGCACGGGGTGCGAGATGCCCTTTACCACGCACGACTTGTGCTTTACAAGTGTAATGACATGATGACACCTGCTGGCTGGGAAAGGGAAGCACGGGTACGGGCACCGCTAAGACAACATCCAATCTGAGAGGGAGAGGTATCTGTGGCGAAGGTAACAGGCGGGGTTGGCCGAGATGCTCCGGGAACCTTCTCGAAGGTTCCACGAGAGGGCGTGGCCGGAGGCGAAGCCTAGCCAGAGGCGGAGCCTAGCTGGAGGCGGAGCCTAGCCGCGCCTGGGGCGATGTAAGTGGGGGCGGACCCGGGGCTCGGGGTTCACCATCCTCGTCACGCCGCCAGCCAGTGGTGTGGCCGCGTGATCGGCCGTGTGTGTGTAGCCAGTCGAGACGTGAATATCGAAGCGTTGTACTCAGAGTGAGAAGGATAAGGTTGGCCTGTGCTGTGTAACCCAGTGTAAGAAATACAATAAGAAGTACCCTCTACACGACGTGTCGCGGAAGTCGCTCATTACACGAGTAAAGTTTTACTTGATTTGCACTAAAGGTTAAGAACCACTGCCCTAATACTTCGATGTGCCCCCCCCTCGCTTGTCCGCCGTACCTCCGCGTCCGCCTTCAGCCACGGGGAGCCTGACACCCTGAGCAGCGCCGGCAGCTACCACGAGGGCGGGGAGCTTCCTCTGCCCCCCACCGATTACTTCGCCGCCTCGCCCTACGACCCAGAATCCCAGGTGAGAGAGGCGACGCCGTTCAGGGGGTCAACGTGAACGAGCGGAGGCAAAGACCCCCCCCCCCCCCCCCAGTGTAGCCTTGGGTCAAGTGTTGTCAGCGAGCTCCTGTGAAGGCCAACGCAGGGTACAGGTGGAGTGTTGTGGCCGTGAAAACAAAAAACACGCCCGGCCGTCTTTGTCTCCCCAGTGCTGACGCTTTTACACATCACTCCGGGTATTAATTTTAAGGCTGAGTCGACCTGGGGGGAGGACCAGGATCGGTTAAGATAATCGTCACTGGCGTTGGTGGCCGTGAGCAGGAATCGAACTCGGCTCGCCTTGAGGCCACGTCAAGTGTCGAACGCCCGCTGGCAGGAGGTGATGGTGCAGACCCAGCAGGTGCCACGGGTCGACTGACTGAGCTGACTGAGATGACTGGCTGATGCACCACCTGTGCCCCCTACTGTGTCACACACACAGACACACGTGCACCGCCCGTGACTCTCGCCGTGTGTGATGCACTTCCTGCTCGTGATGCAAGTGAAGGCGACAATACCGCAGGACCCTTCCAGGAAATTTACGTCAAAAAATAACGGGACGCAATTAAACTCTCCCGGACTTCCCAAATTCGCAATGACAAACAAACAAAGAAAAACACGCGGCCGTCGCCCGAGCTGCTCCTTGCGGGTTCACTCCCGCACATCATCTCCGCGGGCGTGAGACAAAATGAGCAGCGGTGGGTTGTCTATGCGAAAGTCGCTGGCGCCCGCCATGTGAGTGTGGAGTTTCCACCGCCGGCTCAGGGCCCGTTGCGTATGTATACGTGTGTAACGGCGTAAGTAGCGCAGCAGACATTGACGGAGGAAACACGTATTTATGAACAATTGCTACTATACAGCACGTAGCGCACCCTATCACTGGAAGGGGTAACGGCCCCTTCACCCGGTTCTATCCGAGTGTCCCTCGGCTAACGTTTCCCCGTTAGCTCCTACACCCCTCTAACACAGACCATCCTATAAAGGCTAACTCACCTGGCCCAGCTTCAGCTCAGGTCCGACCCTCAGCCACACGAGCCTGGCCCTCACAAGGACACAGACCTCGCTGCTCTGAGGTCGCCCCTGGCTTGCCCTGCTCGGCTCTTATAAGAGCAGCGAGTCAGGGTAGTCCCAGGGCTAGCTACCAGGGCTAGCTACCAGGGCTGGCTGCCAGGGCTGGCTGCCAGGGCTGGCTACCAGGGCTAGCTACCAGGGCTAGCTAGCTGCTCTTCAGTCTTCACTGGCTCTTCTGCTCCAACGACTGCCTCGAGCTCTCTCGCACACCGCCTTATATACCCAACTGCCCCCCCGAGGGGCGGGGCTGTATGCGGACGTTGATGTAGACACCCCAACTTAACGGCTTGCTACACCCCGGTACGTAATACCTCTACACGTGTACGGGGAGCGGTGGCGCTGTGGTTAGTGGACTGCGCCACGAAATCCGACGAAGAGGGTTCAATTCCCGCTCAAGGCCACCCACGCCAGTGACGATTATCTGAAACGGCGCTGACCCTCCCCTAGGTCGAATAAGCCTCAAATGAGTACCTGGTGCGGTGTGTAAACATCGCTGGTCGAGAGACAAAGGCGGCTGGGGCACGGTGCTGGCCACCCACCCCCCTGGTGCGCCGTGCCGGCCATGATAGGTGCTCCTCGCTAACGGCACTTGCCCCAACCGCGTATCAAAGGCTACACGGGGGATCTTTGTCCTAGTATGCGCAGTGTGCGTATGCGCGATGGCCAGGAAATCACCGTGACGGTCCCACCAGGGATATCCGACAAGCCCTTTGGCAGTCGCGTGGACAGGGCTACACATTGCTGATCATCTCTAGTTTGGGCGGTGGCCGTGTCTCCTTACCCCTCACCATTGTACCTGTCCCCCCCCCCCCCTCTCTCCCCTCCTCGCCCTTCTCGTGTCTCCACCAGGAGGAAGGTTCAAGCGACTCTGCCTTGAGGTGAGATGGACGCGTGAGCAGGGATTTGGAGATGAGTTGATGTGTTTATGACCGTGGAGCAAGTGCTGGTCGCGAGCATCTATTGAGGCCAGTAGGGGTGAACAGGGGGGTGATGTGGCCAAGACCACGCCTGCCCGCCTTTGTCTCCCCTGTGCTGGTGTTTCCCACACCATACCAGGTATTCGCCACTGATGGTAGCCGTGGGTGTATGCCGTACTCGGGTCGCCGGGTTTGTTGGCACAGTGCGCTAACCACTGTGCCACTGCTCCACTGCATGCGCTGTATGCGGGCGGATGAAGCTAGTGCGGGGCCTGTAGCAAATGTTATGAAGGGGCACCTAAATTAAAAATATCAAGACACATAAATGTTTAACTTGCATAGTAAAGTAATTGTTTTTTATTTGCTATACAGCCAGATAATACGACAAATCGCTAACCTTAAACACCCAGTCGTTCATAAATTTGAAGGCAGTATAGTACTATAGTAAGAGAGCAAGTGCAGAATCACTGAACCGGAATTGAAAGCTTGAAAGCATGTAGCACGGGGCCCTTGAAAGTGCATGGCTCGTAGCTACTACATATGTAGTAGCTACTACATATGTGTAGCTACTACATGTGTAGCTACTACATGTGTAGCGACTACATGTGTAGCTACTACATGTGTAGCTACTACATATGTAGTAGCTACTTGTGCTACTGGGATCATCCGGCGCTGGGCATGGTGCTGGCCGCTGACCCCCTTGTGTGCCTTTCCGCCCTTGACAGGGGCTAACAGCACTTGCCCCAACAGCCTGTTACAGGCTGTACGAGGGATCTGTGTCTCTGTCTATATGGGTATGGGTGCCGCGGTGGCGAGATGTTAACTACCTCGCGTGGTATACAGGAGGTCGTGGGTTCGATCCCAATCCTGACGCCTGCTGCTGTATATTTGGAGTTTGCGTGTTCTCACCGTGTACGCATGGATGTGTTTTCCGGGTCCCCCGTTTTTTCCCTCCACATTTTAGAATCAACGTCACGCGTTTAGAGTGTGTGGCCACTAGAAATCTCCACATGATGAGCCACTTGAGCTATCGTTTGTGGCCAGGTCGCTGCTCAAGAAGAAAACATAGTTTAAAGAGTAAAATATGTGGACACTGTGTGTGTGTGTGTGCGTGGGGAGCGGTAGTGTAGCGGCTAGCATGTCGCGCTACGAACCCGGCTACCCGGGTTCGATTCCCGCTCACGGCCGACACCAGCGACGGTTATCTGAACCGGTCCTGGGCCTCCCCTAGGTCGACTCAGCCTCAATTGAGTACCTGGTGCTATGTGTAAAAACATTGCCACTAGGGAGACAAAGGCCCACCCACTCCCTCGTGTGCCGCGCCGACCTTAATAGGCGCTCGCTAGCGGCGCTTGCCCCAACAGTCTGTTACAGGCTATCCGGGTGACCTTTGTATTTTTGTTTTGTGTGCGTGCAGGGAAAATCCTTTCTACAGCATTCATCTCAAGGCAACGGTCACGAATGATCGTTCAGCACCACACATGTGACCGGGTGGCCGGCTGCGTTTCCGACGAACACAGCAAGACTCGCGCACACAGTCATGTGCATCGTTTAAACACACAAAGACAAAGATTCCCCGTATAGCCTTGACATAATCTTGGGGCAAGTGCCGTTAGCGTGAATACACAAAGACAAAGATCCCCCGTATATCCTTGACAGACTGTTGGGGCAAGTGCCGTTAGCGTGAATACACAAAGACAAAGATCCCCCGTATAGCCTTGACAGAATGTTGGGGCAAGTGCCGTTAGCGTGAATACACAAAGACAAAGATCCCCCGTATAACCTTAACATACTGTTGGGCCAAGTGCCGTTAGCGTAAATACACAAAGACAAAGACCGCCCATATAGCCTTAAACACATTGTTGGGGCAAGTGCTGTTAGCAAGCACTTATGAAGGCCGGTATGGCACAAGAGGCGGTGGGTGGCCAACACCACGCCCGGCCGCCTTTGTCTCCCCAGTGACGATTTTGACACATCGCACCAAGTACTAATTTGAGGCTGAGTCGACCTAGGGGAGGCCCACGACCTGTTCAGATAATCTTCACCGGTGTTGGTCGCTGGTTTCGTGGCACGGCGCGCTCACCACTGCGCCACCGCTCTCCGCAAAGACAAAGACGTACAACACACTCGTGCATGAAGAAATCAACAAAGATCCCCGTATCGCCTTCAACAGCCTGTGAGGGCACGTTCTGTTAGCGAGCACCTATGAAGGCCGCGGGCACGGCACATGCGAGTGACGGGTGGCCAGCACCACGTCCAACTGCCTAGAAAAAAATCAAAGACAAAGATCCCCAGTATAGCCTGAACGGACTGCGTCTATGAAGGCCGGCACGACCTCTACGCACACGCAGGAGGGTAGCGTCACAGCAGCGAGGAGGGGTGTCGCGACCTCCTCCCGGCAGTAGCGACAGCGCCAGTAGCCCCGGCTGAAGCTTATCCTCGGCCATTAAGAGCACAGGCACTGCCTCGACCCCCTCATACCGAAACCTCAACCCTAACACGAGCCGTCGCCATATGCCTCCCCTTCGCCTAAACCCCAACTATACCCCTGGTTCTAACCCCTAACCCCATACCCTAATACCTAATTCCATCCCGAACTCCATGCTTAGCTTTATCCATAACACCAAGGCCAAATCCAGAACCCTTAACCCCGAATCCCATCACCGAACGAACAATTTTTGCGGGTCTTTGTTTCACAACCCCCTGCAATGAATCCGGGCAGTTTTCATTTCTATCGCGAATTTTACTCACAACCAAAGGGTTCGACGTGGACGAACCGCGCGTATTTTAAATTTTTTTCCTCCACTAATTTTGTATTTTAACAGATAAGGCACCGCTGAGCTGTGTAGTTTTATATCAGAAGTGACCCGGCTGTCACACAAATGAAAGCCCAACGATGTGGCTTAGCATCGCGTGGACATTCATAGCAGCAGCCAAATAAAATACACAGGCGTCGTCACGATCGGGATCAAACCCCACCACCTCCTGTATACCTGGCGAGGTAGTTAACATCCTCGTCATCCACAGGTGTATGGACGCTACCTTCCAGACAGAGAATTTCACTGATTTTGCTTTTTTTTTAAACCTTCGCCGTGTGTGCGTGTGCGTGCGCGTGTAACTTAGGACGTAATATAAAGCACGTGTGTATGTACACACATACACACGCGTGTGTCTTAATAGAATATGAGATGTTTAGCGTTGTGAAAGTTGCGTTTTGATGGAAAAGTGTTCACACACACCCCTCTGCCCCTACCCCCCCCCCCCCCCCCCTTTGCCTTGGCTCATGGACTCTAAATGCCACGCTCATCATGGGCGTCGTTTGACCATACTTCACCACGCTGGTTATTGCGGATTCCTAAAACAAAGGGGTGGAGGGGCAGCCCTGCAATTGCTCGCCCACGCCCCTGTTGGCAGAAAGTGCCTTTCAGAGGAAGCTCTCGAGAGAGCACCCCCCTCCCGGCCCCTCTGGAGGGTATTTGGCCTACTCTTCCACGCTGGCCGACATGCTTTGGAAGAGGTTGCGGATTGGTAACATCTCGAAATGCACGGACGACTCATATATTGTGGCTACCTATATATATATTTACACACCGTGTCCGCTGGGCTGTCGGGCACACGTTTAAAGCTTTGTTCATGGGTCAGGAGCGCTGCAGTAAAGTCATTGGGTGTCATCAATCGACTGCCGTTTAATAGACACGGGGGGCTATTTTCCTGAGATTCAAACTCTCTGTCCCAGTTGTTGTTTTGTTAAGTTTCGGTAAGTGAGCCGATTACACTCAGTGGAGTCCAGACAGCCCTGGTAGTAGTAGCGCTGTGTGTGTGAGCTTCGTGTGACGGGCCCACTCAACTTTGGTTGCACTACTGCACGCGCGCGTCCATTGTGAGCAGCTAATATCTCTCTGCCCGCCTGTTGGGAAAGTCCACGTTACTGTGACGAGGACCTGGATATCCACTGCACAGCCACTCAAGACTCGACTGTAGCAATCGGCTGTGAGTTCCGTCCAGGGCCGACCCCGGAGGGATGATTGATGATGATGATGGCAGTGATATTGAAAATTATTAAAGTAATGATATTCACGATGACAAAGCCAATTAAAGCAACAATGATCGTGGTGATGGTGAAAATTATTGGGATTCTGCTGATATCAATGATCGCGATGGTGGTGACTGATTATAATAACACTGCCGATGATGATGACTGGTGCCTGAAAGGAAATGATAGTGATGATGATGGCCGTAATGATAGAAATGATGATTATAATATTATTAAGGACAGTCGTGATGGTTGCAACGACAATAACAAATGTATGAATCGCGACGATGTAATGTAGTTATGCCAATGATAGTTATGCCAATGATGAGTGGCGATCACACAGATGATTACAATAATGGCAAATGATTTTAAAAAATCGATTTAAAGCTTTCGGGACTACAGGGATTCATATTCTTGGTTCTTTCAGTAAAGTAACGTAGAAGGGAAATAATAAAGTAATAAAAATAAAACGATAAAATTCTCACGACGTTTCGATTGCAACCCAAGCAATGATCTTCAAGTGTGAAAACCACAGCAATAATTTGTTTTGCTGTAGTTTTCACACCTGATGATGATTGCTTGTATTGCAATCGAAACGTCGTGAGAATTTGATAGTTTTAGCATATTATTTCCATTTTACGTGACGTTACCGAAAGAACCAAGAATATGATTTTTAAAAAATGATCGTGATCATGACAGATAACAATGATATAAATGATGATGATTGTTATCATCAGAGGACTGACTGTCCCAGGGCTATGCCTCTCACAATTAATGGCCTTCCTGTATCCAGTACAGTATTACTATGATTCAACACAGCTGCAGTCTCAGAAGACACAGAGCGTTTCTGTGAAGCTCTTAGCAATGCTTTACCAAGTCGGAGCGCTTAATAGTCGACGGCTTTGCGTGAGCGCTGTCATTTCGCTTCGAGCTTTGTGTGCGCGTGTGAGCACCGTGCCAGCGAGCAGAGGCTGCGATTGGCCTGCCCCCCCCCCCCCCATATAAGAGCGCTTTGCTTGCATTTTTTAAGTAGAGCGAAAACGGGCAGCGCGGATGAGCGGAATCACTGGATCATTGCGACGGTTAATCCAGCCGCTGGACGAACGCCTTCCCAAGCCCACTTCGGGGTGATTGAGTCGTTTTGACCATACTTCACCATCATGCTATTGGTCAGTTGATGATAAAGAAGCCCCCCCCCCCACACTGCGCAAGGAGACGTGTGGGATGTTGTGATGGATTGTTTTTGTTCCCTTCAAGGATTGTGTAGACTCGCGTTTTGCGTCGTATCGTCTTCAAGAGGACCAGTAAAGGTGTTTTTAAAGTGTTGGCCCTCTTCTCATCATCTCTCCGGCGTGATCGCTTGTATTGTTTTTGTTTGCATTAATGTTGTTACATTTAAAATAAGTATTTTTTGTAAAAAAAACTTTTTTCAAAACACTTTTTATGAAATGTACTATTAATGTCAGAACTCCACGACTCCAGGAAGTGGCCCCGAAGCTTGCCATAACGTAAGGGGCCGTGGCCAATTCCAGCCAACGTCAGCTGAGCGTGGACAATTAGACCCAAGCCGAAACATAACATATATAAAAAATATTGATAACAAAAATGTTTATGATAGAATATAGTATTGTCATCAGTATGACATAAGTATACCAAGTTTGCAGTCGATACCACATTGGGAAGTGGGTTAAATTTGAGTTACAAGATTTGAGGATACAACAACGACAACAACAACAGACAGAGTGAGTTAAATGACAGCGTGTAAAAACAAAAACAAATCTCTTCCGCCGTTGGTTGTAATCCCGATTACCGCCATCGGCCTCGGCTGTCCTCAGCGTTGAGAGAGCGGCCCGCGGAAGCCGATGCCGTAGAACTACCGCTGAGTCCCCTTTTGACACGCGACCCTTTTGCCAATCCACTGCTGGACTGAATGTCTCCCCCCACCCCCACGCCGTGTCGGTGGCGAGGGGTAATCGACCATAATTCTCACCACGGCGGTCAGGCGCGGGTTAGCCAAACGTGAGTTTGAAGAGCATGGTGGTGGCCCTTGAGAGCTGTGGTCGGGTGGGGGGGGGGTATCAGCCACTGACGTTGGCACGAATCGAAATGAATTCCACCGGGGCTTGGGACTGCAACGCGCTCAACCACTGCGCCACCGCTCCCCGCGTGCGCGCGCGCGCTCGCCCGTCTACGCGATTTTATCAACCGACAATCGTCGCCGTTCGCCCGTGAGCGCCGGTAGCGTCAACCACGGCGCTTGTGCAGGGCTGGGTTCGCCCGGGCGCCATGTGACGTGTCGAAGGCTCGCCGGCGTGAGGTCACGGGACTGACACGTGCGTCATGAGGTCACAGGACTGACACGTGCGTCATGGGTTGTTGACCAGGGGCTGGAAATGAGAATAAATTACTCGTAAATGCGAGAAGACATTTCTCATAAATACCCCCGCCGCCCCAGCTAGATCTGGGCCGTACACTCGACGGTGGAGGAGGAGCTTCGCTCCGTTTTTCGAGTCTTTGTGCGCGTCTGTGGGTCTCTGTGTGAGTCTGTGGGTCTCTGTGCGTGTCTGTGGGTCTCCATGCGTGTCTGTGGGTCTCTGTGTGAGTCTATGGGTCTCTGTGCGAGACTGTGGGTCTCTATGCGAGTCTGTGGGTCTCTGAGTGCGTCTGTGGGTATCTGTGTGTGTCTGTGGGTATCTGTGTGTCTGTGGGTCTCTGTGTGTGTCTGTGGGTCTCTGTGCGCTTCTTTTGGCCTCTGTGCGTGTCAGCGGGTTTCTCTGTTCGTCTCGGGGGGGGGGGTCTACCTGTGAGTCGGATTCTCATTCCCACTCACACCACGGCGTTCCTGACACATGTCCATCACTGGAGTTGACGCCGCACTGAAGTCGACTGGCCGATTCATCATCAACTTGCTGCGGTTTTTTTTTGGTTATCCACCCGGCAACCCCCTCCTTTAATTATTTTTATTCTCTTTATCTTTAATTATTATTAATTTTATATCGACGTGACTTTACCGAAATAACCAAAAAAGACCCCCCCCCCCACGCTCCTGGTTGTGAGCGTCGCTCCTCCGCCCCTGCTTTGCTTCCGACAGATGGCGCCAAACACGTGCGGAAGACGGAGAGAGAAGACGGAGATTGAAGAACGAGCACTTCGAAAGGACGAAAACTTTCCCACACGCCGTGTTCGCGAACAATAGCGGAGTCAGGATTTTTAGGAAGGGTGGGGGGGGACAGCAACCCCTCCAGCAATGACAAATGATAGAGGAGTTGTTAGTAAGGAGTTGTTAGTAAGGAGTTGTTAGTAAGGAGTTGTTAGTAAGTAAGGAGTTGTTAGTAAGGCGTTGTTAGTAAGGAGTTGTTAGTAAGTAAGGAGTTGTTAGTAAGGAGTTGTTAGTAAGGAGTTGTTAGTAA
>CM025641.2:3942581-3952677 GCA_014621495.2 Entosphenus tridentatus | reverse complement strand
CGCGTGGACTGGCGGTGGAGTGGCGTGGTGATGGAGCGCTGTGGTGCGGTGCGTGAGGTGGTGTGGTGGCGTGCTGTCGGGTGAATGCGCGTCAAATTGTGGTGGTGGCGAGACCACAATCGCTGCTGTTGCATCGGTGCGTACTACGTCACGGTCTGCCCTTGCCCTGTGCCTCGATCCCCAACAGCAAAGCGATGCTTCTGCTCAAGAAGAAAAGATATCAGGAGCAGCTCTTGGAGAAAACCGACACACAGATCGGAAATCTGGAGCACATGGTAAGGGTTTGGCGGAGGCCGCCGCCGGCATCGCACACGAACTTTGACCCTTAGTCCAGCAATCCCCCCACTATAAGTTGCCACATTGTGTGTTCTAATAGGATTTTTCCACTTTTTTCTGGCAACAAAACTGATACCTTTTACAAGGAATCATTCTTACATTAACCAAAGGAGGTCCCATGATGTAGCTGCTCACCCCGAGCTCTCATTATTCTGATAGTGCGTTGTCTTTGAACTGTGCGCCTTTTGGCGTCATCTGGTCGAACACCATATGAGACTAGGCTCTAAAGAAAGCTGTCTCTGGTGTGGACCAATCAGTTTCAAGGACAATGCATAAATTATCAGAGTATTGTTTTTTGTTTGCATTTGACTGCAAGTATTGTGGTTAATGTAAGCATGATTCCTTGCAAAAGGTATCAGTTTTGTTGCCAGAAAAAAGGGGAAAAACCCTTTTAGTATATTTTGGTACTGGCAAAGGAGGTCCCATGACATTGTGTGTTGTTTCACGTATATATACATTGCTGATTAATTGGAGAGCACGTTTCCTTACGTGTGTCATTTGTCACGTATGCATTCTGTTGCTGCTCGTCCTTCTCCCCGTCCTCCTCGCCTTCCCACAACGGCGCTCCTCATCCTCCTCCCTGCTGCTGCTGCTCATCTTGAGCCGTGCGCTCTGTCTTGAGAACTTCCATTTCTCAGCAATCCCTTATTCCCTTTCCCGTTGCTTTTCTCTCTTGCCATCCCATCGCATTCTTGACTCTGCCCCGCTCGTCCCTCACCACAGGTCCAGGACATCGAGTTTGCCCAAATCGAGGCCAAGGTCATCGAGGGACTCAAGGTCGGGAACGAGTGCCTGAAGAAGATGCACGAGGTGAGCCGTGGCGTGAGAGGGGTAGCGCGCGCCCTCTTCTTATTCACTCCTCCTCTTCACCGCCCCTCTTCACTCCTCCGCCCAGTGGCGAGGGCCCCTCGGTTCAAGGTTGGCCGTCTTCACTTAAAGAAAAAAAACGTCCCTCGCGATTTGTGCTTGTGCAGCACTGCCGACACAGCAGCACCACCACCGAATAGCTTGTTTAATCCCGTAGTTATCGACTGAGTTGTTGACTCGTGTGTTGAGGCTTGAAAGACCGAAAGAGCCCAAAGCTCAAATCGTGGAGAAGTATCACCACAGTGACGATAACGAGTGTGACGACAAACGGTGGCAGTGACGACAATAACGATGATGAGTGTGCGGTCCCTCCCATACGCGTCACAACACCCACAGATGATGTCGATCGAGGAAGTGGAGAGGATAATGGATGAGACGCAAGACTCCATCGACTATCAGCGGGTGAGCGAACAAACTGCGGCGTTTCGCATTCCCGTCGGCACTTTTGCAAAACCGACGGCGCGTCCGCGACACCGTGACACCGTCCCGTGTCGTAAAATCGTCAACGTTGCCTCGCGTCCCGCACTCCCGCGCTCGATGACGATGTTATTTTCTCGCTGGCTCGCGCGCGAGAGTTCCTGTCGGGGTCGGCTGACCGCGGCGACCGCCGTGTCCCGCTGCGATATTCTTCCTAGCAAATCGACGACTTGCTGGCCGGCGGTCTCTCCGACGAGGACGAAGAGGCGGTGCTCGCCGAGTTGGACGAGATCACGAAGGTGCCACGTGCCGCCGCAATCGCCCCCCCCCCGCTGGCTCGCTCGCTCATTCGCTCGCTCACTCAGCTGTTCGTGTACCGACTCTCACACACACACAGTCACTTGCCGCCTCAATCACTCACACGCGCTGTCCCGCTCGCTCGCCTTGCTCGCACGTGCGATCGCTCGCTCACTCTCGTTGGCATGCTCGCTCGCTCGCCGGCTACCTCGCTCGCTCACTCACTTTGGCCATCACTCAACTGACTACCTCATTTACACACTCACATCCTCACCGACACTCGCTCACCCTCTTGCTCACCCGTCGTTGTCGCATTCCCACTCGGGTCACCGCTCGCTCACTCGACCCACCGCACGCACACATGTGTGGTCACATCTCACGCAGCTATATGGCATAAAACAGGTGTTGAAATGTTACAAACACCAAACAGAAACCTTTGGCAAGGAATCGTGTCTGCATGGCCACGCGTACTTGCGGCGAACACGCACCGACGTTAATCCTCGCTCGCTAATTAACTCGCCCGCCACCGACACGCCAGTACGACCCGCGCGCGCTCGCTCACCCGCTCTCACCCTCGCTCCTCTCGCCCTGTTGACGATGCGGTCGGCAGGACGCGGAGCAGCAGCTGCCAGACGTGCCGGATGAGGAGCTACCTTCAGACGAGGAGAGGGAAGGTGCGTGGCAGACGCTGCGCCAGCGCACACGGGCGTGCAGCTACTGGCGCGAGGGCCTACCCTCGTGTCACGTTGTAGAATGCACGCATTCCTATGCACGTGCCACAGACGCACTTACACAAGCGCGCGCGCGCGCACGCAACGGCCGCCGTTCGCCATCCATGTGGCGGTTGACGTCACCACGGCGGCGCTTTGGCCAGGCCAAGTGCGCTTTGAGGCCGTTACGAGAAGTGTCAGTGCCGTGCCACGTGCCAACCACGCTCCGCCACGGGGTGTACACTTGACGGACATGCATGACGATCATGATGATTGTGGAGGATTGCAACGTGCCGCTTTTGCGTGCGCATTTGCGAGTGCCCCTGTGCGTGCTGTCGCCTATATATTCCGGCCGGGCCTGTGTGCTGGCCAACCAGCGCCCCCCCCCGCCCCCCCTCGCCCCCCACAACAGTCTGTTAAGGCTACACGGCGCTAGCGTTGTCTCTGTGCGTGCTCTCTCGATTCTCTGTCTCGTCCCCAACAGCGAGACGGGGGGAGCGAGCGAAAGCCAAGGGCAAGGCAGCGGCGGCGAGCGACTCATCGAGGCGAGAGGAGGCAATGGTGGCATCGTGACCCAACGCTCGTTAAGGGTTTGGAGGGGCTATGGGGGGGGCTACGTAGGGGGGGGGGGGGCTGTGTGGGGGACAGGGGGGGGGGGGGGGGCTCGGGGGGGCGGGGGGCCTGTGTGTGGGACAGAATGAGAGTGTTTTATAGGCAGCGATAAGGGCCATTGTGCCAGCCACGGTGTGGTACGCGAGTGAACTGCTGTGCGCGTGTTTATTATTTCGTTGTCAGAGCGCCACCGGGGGTTTAATTTCCCACCCGATGCTTTCCAGAGCGCTGCAAGGCTGGCTTGGAGTCTGGATTATTTGGCGTAAGGCACTACCACTAGACTACACGTTACGCCTATCTGTAATAATCCTTCATTGCCCTATAATCCTATGAACAGCTTTTTATAAACCTGATCACAGCCCACGTTTGTATAGGACTATATGGGACATTAATATAGGATTATTATTGTACCCTCTATCACGATGATAGGACCGATATTGGGCGCCAAAATTATTCTCGGAACGGCGTTCTGCAATTGCCTTTTTTGTCAATCCACTGCTGGATGAGGGCCCCCGCCCCGTGCGGGTCGTGGGGCTTACGCGACCATACTTCACCACGCCGGTCAGTGCGGGCTGTGGTGAAGGTGCGTGGCATCGGCGTGGGAGCAGAGCAGTACGGTTCTGCACTGCCCTCTGCTGCCCACAGCGTGGCGCGCCGTGGCGATGACCCGCCGCCCACGCGCTGCCCAGGCTCAAACCCTGCTTGGCTTCGAAGATCCGACAGGTTTTCGGGCGCAAACCGGGTGACTTCGATCAGATGCCGGTGAGCATCTGCGTCAGCACGGCGCCTAAACTCTGCCCCTGTGACCAAAAACAAATGTACAATCTTGCAGTTCTTCCTCTCCGAAAGGCCCCCATCGTTCTCCCGAACAAAGTGCTACCGTCATCGCGAGGTGGGAAAATTTTCCGCCTCGCGCCGGAACCCGGCCTGACGTAGCTGCCGGAGGGGGTTTCCCACAACGCAGACTGAGATACGGTTCATAATGCAGGGTTTTTTTGTTTGTTAGATCGCGTAAATGTATAAATGTGTCATTAAACCTGCCACCACCCGACACAGCCAGGGTTGTCGTTCATGTGTTGCTTTCTCTCTTTCACATCAGACCTGGGTTACAACAAGTTCCCGGTTGATTTTGTAATTATACTGGTAGGAACCTCCTGGTTACACCAGCCCACAGGGGATTATTGTGTCCGTCGTGCAGGGAGGGGCTGGGTGGGGAAAGTGGGGCTGGGTGAAGAGGGGAGGGTGGGGAGGTGCTGGGTGGTGAGGGAGGGGAGGGGCTGGGAGGGGAGGGGCTTGGTGGGAAGGGTGGGGAGGGAGGGGCTGGGTGGGGTGGGTAGGGAGGGGCTGGTCACCCCGTGGTGCCCTTATAAAACTCACGCCAGCTTGTGCCCGCCCTCACAGTCGGACATATTTGAGGAATACACCACGCCGCCGTTGACCCTGGCCATTGACCGAGCAACCCAACGTTCCTACCAGCTCCCTCCGAATGAATGTGTTTTAGTTTAACAAGGGTAAGAATTCGTGTGAGACCAGGATATAGAGTCACATCTGCAAGAGCGACCTGGGTCACCAAATTTACAAAAACACAACGGACGGGGGGGGGGGACAGAATTACAATAAAAACCGTGCACCATTTACAAACAAATGTACCGCCCGTCACGATGTCATTGTTGAGCCAGCTGCCAAACTGTGCACCACAAAGCAATTTTTAGTCCAGCGGTTCTCAACATTTTTTTGGTATGGTGGGGGGGCACCCCCTTATCCCCCGCCCCCCTCTCCGTGCGCCTGCCTCCACCCACCCGCCGGAGAGAGAGACAGAGGGAGAGAGACTTGACTTTTAAACAACTTTTATTGCCGCCAGCAGCAACAGCACTGGAGGCGATTCCGATATGAAATTCACAAAGTCACCAGCAAACAAATGAACGCTATAAATCCACGCGCTGTGGCGCAAAATGCACCGCGCACAACACGAAAGAAAAGTCACGTGGTGGTGGTCATTGCCGACGCCAGAGAGAGAGAGAGAGACATGGAGAGACTGAGAGCGATCGCAAGTCCCGGCCACCTCCAGTCGACGCAGTGTTCGGCGTGCGGCGCGTCACGTCGCGGTGTATCGTCGGGCTGCGTCGTGGCGTCGACATTTCCCCGCGCCTCCGAAATCTCTCCTGCACGGTGCCCACGCCTGCGCCGTACTTCTGAACAAGAACAAGAAGAAAAACAGACGACGTTTCTTGCGCCCACCGGCTGAGGAAGCGCGCAGTTCTTGGCAAGGCAGCGATGTCGCTAGAGGGCGGTACACACTCGCTTCGCAGCGGCGTCCCGACAACACGCTGGGCTAATTCAGAGAACGGTGAGGGTGTGTGGGCCAGAGGTCGCAAACGGGTTTTGATTCCTTACCCGTACCCGGCCGCGCCAGGGTCGCTACCCGTACCCTACCCGAAATGAGTGACAAACGGTTACTCGCCAGTGACTCACGGCCTACCCGTACCCGGCCGCACCCGGGTCGCAAACCGGTACCCGTACCCGGCCGGGTACGGGTAGCCGGGTATCGGGTAGGGTACGGGTATCGGGTACCCGATTGCGACCTCTGGTGTGGGCCCATGCCCCGCGCCTCCGATCAGAACACGGTTGGCTACGTACGGTGCGAAAGAAGTTCAACGGACAAGTAAAAACTTGGATTGCGAGTAACTTGGTCTGCGAGTGTTTTGCAAGACGAGCAAAAATTTTAAAATATGAATTTGATAAACGAGCGAGGTCTTGCAATACGAGTAGCACGTGTACACGCTTTGTCTGCCGAGCGTCACGTGATCACACCTGATATACGAGTGCTTTGGATTACACAAACACGAATTATGCTCGCAATCCAAGGTTTTACTGCACATATAAAAACTACTTTTTTATCTTCCGTTATCAGGTCACACCCGTAACATTGTTTCGGAAGCACCCAGGGGGAGCGTGCCGATAACGCCATGTTAAATACCTGAGCTGACACGCAGCCGAGGTCCTGTGTTCAAATCTGGGTTTTCAGCCGCAACGTGAATGAACCCGGCTTGTCACGTGTCGGGAGTCGATGTCCCGATCACCAAAGTCACCAACGACTCGCAGGGAGACTCGGAGTTTCGTACGTGGGTGCGCATACTAATTCAGAGACGCGGTGGGTGGGGGAGGGACTTTCCCCCCCCCCGCCGTACCTCCGATTTGCACAGTTGGCTACGACGTACGGTGCGAAAGAAGTTCAAGCATACACACGTGTGTTGAGTTTACAAACCCCCATTGTTTGATTTACCAAAAAAAAAACGATAGCCCTGCTTATTTGTCGCGTGACCGACGGTAACAAATGTAGTAGCTACGGGCCCCGCACTTTCAAGGGCCCCGCGCTAAATGCTTTCAAGCTCTCAATTCCGGTTCAGTGATTCTGCACTTGCTCTATTACTCTAGTACTATACCGCCTTCAACTTTTATGAGCGACTGGGTGTTTAAGGTGAACGATTTGTCGTATTATCTGGCCGTATCGAAAATGAAAAATACGATTACTTTAAATTTCGATTTAAAGCTTTCGTGACTGCAGGGATTCATCTTCTTGGTTCTTTCGGTAAAGTCACGTAGAAGGGAAGTAATAAAATAATAAAAATAAAACATAATAAAATAATTCTGAAACCGACCTGGTTTCACCTGAGGACGGCTGCTTGCGTTGTGGCCGAAACGTCGTGAGAATTATTTTATTATGTTTTATTTTTATTATTTTATTACTTCCCTTCTACGTGACTTTACCGAAAGAACCAAGAAGACGATTACTTTACTATGCAAGTTACAAATTAGTGTTTAAAATTTAAGTGTTTATTTTTTTATTTAAGGGCCCCTTTATAACAACATCTGCTACGACAGGCCCCGTCACTGGCTTCGTCCGGCACTGCTGCCTTGCGTGCCGTTGGCCAGGGGGTCCCCCCCCCCCCCACCGGGAGTGCATCGCGCACAGAAACCCACAGCGGTTGTTCCCCTTCGTAATCGAACCGCGGCGGCGTCCGATGGTTATCGCTTCCCGACGAAAGATGATACAATATTGAACTGAACGTCGCTTTTTGTTCGCGCTCTCTCTCTCTTTCGCGCGCGTGTGATCGTTCCGTGTGTGCATTTTGTTTTCTGTGTATTGCTTTCATCGATTGAAGTCTCTCCCGAAAATGGTTTTCAACAACAAAAACTCGAGTAAAGTTTTCGACCTTTCAGAATCACAATCTTTATTCATCCTGGAGGAATCCGATGAGCTTTGGAGATTGGTTTTGTTTTCTTACACAGATGTCCAGCCGAGGCTGCCCAGCGAGTTGTATCAACACAACTTACAAAATAATATCGTCTCCCCCACGTGGTGCGTTGCTGGTGTTGTTGTTGCACGTCCTGTCATTCATTCCTCGTGGTGCTCACGTTGTTAGACGTTCAGAATTTTTTTTTACCACCTGGTCAGGCCCACTGAGCAATATTCAATAGCTCTGTGTTTTTTTTTTAGAAGCGACCTGGCCGCAATAAATGTGGAGGGAAAAACGGGAACCCCCAGAAAAAAAAAATCCACGTGGTCACGGGTCGGGATCGAACCCACGACCTCCTGCACACCAGGCGAGGTAGTTAACATCTCCTAGCCACCGCGGCGTCTCTTCTGCACTATCACGTTTTTGTAACGGTTTTACCCGCCCCTACTGGACATCTGAAAAAGAGCTTCATAGCTCATCGGATTCCTCCTATAGTGTGAATAAATATTCTCATTCTCTGTTAAATTATCCCGGTTTAATGCCACTGCGACGTGGGATTAGCACAATGAGAGTTGCACCACGTGCGACTCATTGTGTGAATCCCACCACCACCGAAGGGCACAAAGTATCGTCGCACAACAACAACAACAACAACACCCACCAATCGCCACGAAGTGGCGGTGACGTCACCACGACGCCAGTACCAGGCTAGGTGCACTTTTGAGTGCCACGCGAAGTGCCGAAGGCTCGCTGACAGGAGGTCGTCACGGGGGACAGACCCAGCAAGGTACCGAGGTGACTGGCAGATGCGCCAGCTGTACCCCCATACAAAGATACAAAGATCCAAAGATCCAAAGATCCCCCGTATAGCCTTAACAGACTGTAGGGGCAAGTGCTGTTAGCGAGCACCTATGAAGGCCGGAACGGTACACGAACGAGGGGGTGGGTGGCCAGCACCACGCCCGACCGCCTTTGTCTCCCCAGTGGCGATGTTTACACACCGCACCAGGTACTCATTTAAGTCTGAGTCGACCTAGGGGAGGCCCAGGACCGGTTCAAATAATCGTCACTGGTAGCCGTGAGCGGGAATCGAACCCGGGTCGCCAGGTTCATAGCGCAGCGCGCTAACCGCTACACCACCGCTCCCCATACACACACAGACGCACGGGCCCATGCCCTCCGCACCCTGCATCGCCCTCACCCCTCCCCTTTCTCACCCCGCTCCACCCAGACCACCCAGCCCCTCCCCTCACTCCCCCTTTCCACCCGCGGACCGGGAGCCGGTTGGGTGAGTATCGATCTGAGCGGCCCGCATGGAAGGGGGAATCTGGGAGTGAGGCTCGGTCCGTTAGGTGAGCAACAGAACGCTATTTCGTTTGTTTGTTTCGCTCGTGATGTGCTCTCTGCCCAAGAAGGGCTATTGCCCGAAACGTCGCCCATGATATGTTTGTTTAAGTTAAGGCCACGCGATTTGAATGACGAAATGTTTTAGGAGTCGTGTTTTTTTGTTGTGTCGATTGTGAATGCGCACCAAATGCCAATTTCGGCAGCATCGCCAATATCATTTACCGCTGATTGGCAATTTTTTTTATATAACAGATGGAGTTTGCGTCACATACCAAATACTTATCTTTTTTTTAATTAGAAAATCATCATCACCAGCACCATCAGCAGCATCATCTCGTGATTAGTGTTGGAATGTTCATCTTCGTAATTGCATCGCTGTTAACGTCGTATGTACCATACCATGTTTTCTGTTCAACAATTGTGTATTTTAAGGTGTGGTGCATTGTCTTTTGCAATATCGTCGACTCATAGTCATAGCATAATCATCTTATTGTCATCATCATAATCAGTATCCTCAGAATGTAATCATCAGTGAAGTCACGTAGGTATAAAATACGATTTCCGTCGTTAGCATATCATCAATAAAATGTAATTTTATTTTATTTTCATTTTATTTTATACCTACGTGACTTTACCGAAAGAACCAAAGAGCATCGATTCATTCAGTCACGAAAGCTTCAAATCAAGAATGTAATCATCGTTTAATCGTTTTCGTCATCATACCAGAGTCAACGCCACCATCATTTCACGATAGATGTTGGAATTTCCACCATAACCATCACCTCGCGATCATCATCACCATCATCGCAATCATCATCACCATCATCGCAATCATCATCACCATCATCGCAATCATCATCACCATCATCGCAATCATCATCGCCGTCACACCGTAATCGTCGTTAGCATATCATCATCTTAGCATTGTCACAAGCATCACCATCATTCAACTTCGCCGCCTCGAGCATCTGTGTGTTTGGTGTTCGTGTCTCGTGATCTTCCGGCACGCAGCTGCGTGTACTGCTAATGTTAGGTGTGCTACTAATCGTAGTAGGTGTACTGCTGATGTTAGGTGTGCTGCTAATCGTAGTAGGTGTACTGCTAATGTTAGGTGTGCTACTAATCGTAGTAGGTGTACTGCTGATGTTAGGTGTGCTACTAATCGTAGTAGGTGTACTGCTGATGGTAGGTGTGCTGCTAATCGTAGTAGGTGTACTGCTGATGTTAGGTGTGCTGCTAATCGTAGTAGGTGTACTGCTGATGGTAGGTGTG
>CM025641.2:3908931-3920204 GCA_014621495.2 Entosphenus tridentatus | reverse complement strand
CCTCTCTGCCCCCCCCCCCGAGGCTCACTCACTCGCGCGCTCGGTTGTTTGCGGTCGAAAAAATCTCGACTGCATTTTCCGGAAATCCCAGATTTGTTTGACCGACGTGATTCCGTCAGCTGCTGAATGATTTGCGTACACATCGTGATGGACGGCGTTTGGGAATACGATGCCAGTTTTATATAAACGAATGCTTGTGTGTTTATACATGGATATAGTTTACAAAAGTTAGGAAGGAGGATAATGCACGCTTTCCAACGTGCATACTCCCCAACGGTAAGCTCGAGTGGATCAAAAAGCGTTTTGAATGTCCGCAAATCGTCCTTCGTGCTCTCGTTTGTGTTTCCCAAGCGTCGGGCTGCAGCGCTTCGCTCAAACGTGGCGGCTTTTCTCCAGGGGCGAGCCCCTCGCAGCGACGCAGCGCCGCTCTAAAGTTTTGCTCGTATTGGATCGTGTGGTTTACGAGAGTTGGAGTGACCTCCCCCCCTCCAGAGCTAATGCATGAAACCCTTTGGGTCAGTGCGTGTTCAGTTTTCTTTCTAGGGCGAGGAGTCCCCCGAATAGCAACGCAACCTTTTACTGCGGTTTCGCTGATATTGGACGCGATCTTTACAGTGCGTTAAATTGCCGCCCCCCTGTCCCCTCCTTCCCTCCACCACCATCCACCACCTCCCATTCAACCTTACAGGCGGACTGATAGAGATTACAAATAAACGCCTGAAGTTGGAAAGTGTAACAAAAAACAACACTCAAACGCACTGAAGGTCCATAAAAGCTGTGAGCGCACGCTGTGAGCATGTCCGTAAATTATAAGGGCACCGCTGTGCAAAAATAATCAAAAATAATCCGTGCCCTGCAACTTTGGTCGGGGGAACTCGGTCCGAACCTTCTATCACACTGTACTGCTCTCGTTTTCTGACATCGGTCTCTTGAGCAAAGGGCTGTTGTACATTCATCGTATGACTTAGCGGGATGATGCCCTGCAGCCCGAATTGGGCCCCAAACCATCTTGGGGACACAAGCACGCGGGGCCCCCGAAGGCTGGTGGCGTTAAAGGGCACGCGACACAGACGCACGACCCTGGGGGCGCTGGTCGCACTGGCCAGACGCGCGCACGGACTCCTCGTGTCAACGTGCGAGAAGACACAAACACCAGTATAGAAGCTCACGGTAGTTTGAACACTCATCCGTCGAAGCGACGGGGAGCCTCCAGGATCCTGGGTAATTTAATATAATGGCTACACTTTCCCCACAGTGCCATTGCACAAACCCGCAGTTAATTAAAACATTTCTCAATTTGCATGTGAATGCAACAATCTTCTGTGTCGCGTCTCCTGTCCAACCTATATGTTTTTCCCCCCCAATATTCTGCACAGTTCACCGCTTCTGTTGTTGGCATTGCCGGATCTTGACGTAGTGCCATTGTGCTGCTGCAGGGCATCTCAGAAGATGGTCCATGTGGTTTGCTTCTCCTAACAAGTTCATGGGGCTTCTACACAACCGACCAATGAATTCACGAGATAATACAAATTATTATACTGTTCATTGCACGCCTACGTCTCTTCATTGATTATTCGAGACACTTTGATAGGTCTCCTTAATTGCACGTATTCAAGTCGAACAGTGACATTAAACACATGAGAATCGAAAGACACAGTGCAATCGTGTGGGAACGTGAGGTGCCAGAGCAAAATTAAGTATACTGTGCGTTTTGTTCTAACAGGGTAAGTAACTAAAGAGTGTATTGAACAGTGGGAGTGAATGAAAGGAACCATAGTCCAGGATCCTGGTGTTAGAATTTTGCAGACGCCACTCTCCATTCGGCGAGCGGGGCTGCGATGGCGTAACCGTTTTAGCGCGTCGCGGTCTTTGAGCAGCGCTCCAGCGTGTGCTTTGTCCGCCGCAGGTTTTAACGGGAGGAGTGGTGAGGAGCTGCCCGCCAGCGATCCCCGCCGTCACGATGATGCGACTGAAGCTCAAGCGGCCGGGTCACGACCCCCATCGTGAGAAGTTGAAGCAGGAGCTCTTTGCCTTCAACAAGGTAACGACGGCCTGGCCTGGCCGTGGGCCCGCCGCCGTGAACTCTGGGTCGTGACCCCCATTGCGCCGAATTGGAATTTTTGCTGATTTTCTGTTCCCCCCCCCACCGCCCTTCCAAAGATCATCGGTGTATTGTACCGTTCTCGCGTTTTGTCGCAATCGACAAAAAAATACCTGTCGTGCCCTCTGCTGACCACCGCGTAGCAGTTTTCCCTCGCAGCCCACCTATCACAACCTGGCATGCACGGTGGCCATCTGCCGGAGCAATCCGGTAACCTTATCAACCGTGTTGTGGATTAACCGCGCTCGCGAATAAAAAGGAATATCACGATTAGGATTTGTTTCTGGTAGGAAGCGCCCATCTCATCTCGTCCCGAACATTTCGAAGGACAGCCGCTGCCCGTTCGTCGGCTGTCCTTGTGCGCCACAAGGTGACAAAGCACCGGCCTATTAGTTTAGGGGGGGTGGGGGCGCTGGTTGGCGGTGGTTGACGTGGCTGTGTCTGTAATCCTAATTGAGTAACGTGCTTCTCTGGGGTGTGACACCTTGGTGTAAGGACGGTGCCACCTCTATGTGTGTGTCGGGGGGGGGGAGGGAAATGGGGCCGGCAACGGTTTTACGTTGACGGTTCAGTGGCTGCCGCCGCGTAAGTGAACGCAGCCGTCCGTGAAGGTGTCTGTGATGGAGGGAGCTGCCCCTCCGTGTGACGGCATGGCGCGCTGGCGCTACGAGCCCGGCGACCTGAGTTCGATATCTGCTCACGGCCAACATTGGTGACGAATATATGAGCCGTTTCTGGGGCCTCTCCTAGGTCGACTCAACCTCAAATGAGTACCTGGCGCGGTGTGTAAACATCGCCACGAGCGAGAAAAAGGTGGCCGGGCGCGATGCTGGCCACCCACTTCCTTGTGTGCTGTGCCCAACTCCATGGGTGCTCCCTAACAGCACTTGCCCCAACGGTTAAGGCTATACGGGGGATCTTTGTTTTTGCCCTCCATATATTGCGAGCCTCCGGATCAACTGTTGCAAAGCGCCGTTGCACCGCCGGGCGGTGATGCGTCCTCGCCGGTAGCGCGTCCGCCGCTCGCTGTAGAGGCTAGTGGTTCGGGTCCAGCGGCCGCCCTGGTTATTACCGCGCGTGTGTGCAGTAGCCATCAAAAGGCCGCGTACCGTCTGCTTCACAGTGAAAGTTGAAAGAGTCCCGTGACGTCGTCTGCTTGTGGTTGAAGTACGTCGTGCGTGCCGTTCGCCTTCTGGCGTTCCCTGGTCTTCCACTGGTGAAACTAGGCCATAATGAAGGCTGTCTCTGGTGCGGGCTAATGAGTTTCAAAGACAATGCATATATTATCAGAGCATGTTTGTTTGTTTGTATGTTTCACCACAAGTACGTGTGGTCAATGCAGACTTGATTCCTTTCAAAAGGTTTCTGTTTGGTGTAGGAAAATTACTGCCAGAAAGGGTAAAACATTCTTAGTTGTCCTCAAAATACTGCGCTTAAACGCGGATCAATCATTTGTCGATGATGCTGCGTTGGCAGTGGCGCGTAATTAACAATTAAATCGATGCGCTCGTCAATAACACCGGTTTAAGAAAAAACTTAATTCCACAGTGGGCAACGTTTTGGGGTAACGTGTCCCATCTTCACAGCACGCAGAGAGGCTAAAGAGGCGCGGTGTTCATTGTGCTCGCGCACCGCTACCAACGCAGTCTCACGAAAACAAAAGAAACCAAAAAAACACACCCCCCCCACCTCTCCGTGTCATTTGCGGCACACAGCGTATCCACCGACCTCGATCCCCGCAACGCACTGCTCTAACGTGCGGCGTATCGCCGGAGGGATCGTGAGCGAGGTGTCGCGGCAGCTCGAGGAGGCCCGTCATCCAGCAGTGGATCGACCGCGTCCGATCCTGTCGACGGCTCGTGCGGGGAAGGGAGGGAGGTGGCGTACGCGCGACGGGGCATACCCGCGGTTTGCGACGCGGCCGCGCCTTCTTGGGGCAGCGCGGGAAAGTCGGCAGCCGAGCCGTTTTGATTGGAGGTTGTGAAGGTTCTTGTCGCATGCTGTGTGTGAGTCTCCCCTCTTATTTCCTCTTCGACGGGTGCGCGCACACACACGCGCGCGCAGAAAAAGGGTCTGCAAGCAGAGTTGAGATCAATTGGCTAAGCGAAAAATTATCCGCGGTCGGCGAAATAATCTTGAGAGTTGCGGCACACGAGGGGGTGGGAGGACATTGGAAACGCTGCGGGCTCAGGCTCGTTTTTTTTGCCAGAGCACATGAATGAAGAAGGGATGAGCGTATTGCACAACGATTAAAGAGTCCGTATCGTTGGAACGACGACCGACCCTTATGCGTCAAGACCCTATTGACCAGCACTGCACCTGTCATTCGTTACTGGTTCGTTACGCTTGTTTAGCAGAGGATGTGCAAACCATGTCACTGATGACTGCCCAATATAACGTGCTTGCGCTGGCGGAACAAGTGAACTACTCCACTCAGCTACCCCAACACAGCCACACGTACTCTTTTGAAACGAGCGGACTGCTCCACTCAGCTACCCCAACACAGCCACACGTACTCTGGTGAAACAAGCAGGTTCCGGCACTCGGCTGCCACCCCTGAAAGAAGATGAAAACCTCACTGGGTCTCAAGAATTGTTTTTGTACGTGGGGTGGAGGGAGGCCCTGCTCCATTTTCACAGTATATGGGTGGGTGGGGAGGAGGCTGTGTTGCTACCTGTAATCCCAATTGAGTCATTTGTAGGTTATCTTTCACCATTTGAATTTGTTTTGGGTTAGGGTTGTCAATGACACTCTATTTGTTTCTTTATTTATCTCTGGTTGGAAACCGGAGAACCCAGTAGGAAACCCATCCCGAGCAGGGGGAGAACATGACGATCTTGCCGGGAGGCACGAGTGTTACCGCTGTGCCCGGCTGCCACTCCGTATATGTGCGTGCGTGTGCACGTCAGGCAACCCATGGCACCTGGGTCTGTCCCGTGACCTCCTGCCAGCGGGCGTTCGACACTTCACGTGGCCTTAATGTGCGCGTAGCCTGGCACAAGCGCCGTGGTGACGTCAGCGCCACCCTGGTGGCGAATGGCGGTCGTTGTTTTGTGCGCGTGTAACCTCTCTCGGCTTTCCTCTGACCGCCAACATCCTGAGTGAATCCCAAGGATGCCCGGCGCTTGTTGAAACGTTACAAAATGTTCTCGGGACAAACCTCGAGCTTATCGACGGGGCCCCCCTTTCCCCGTCGCTGAAACTCAATCGGCACATTCGTGTCTCTCCCGTATCGTCCTGCGTGGTTAACACGTTGAGTGAGGGGCACGCGCAGATAGAGTTACCGCGTGGGTTTGCAGGCCCCCCCCCCCCCCCTTGTGTGCTTGTGTGGCCTCCCCCAATGTGCTGTCGGGGCGGTTCTGTGCCGCTCCGTGTCGTTCGGCGCGGCGTCCTGCTTGGGAACCTCTTCAGGGACCGATGAATGCGCGCACGTGACGTTCAAAGCCCCCCCCCCCCCCCCCAAATCTCTCCCACAACATATCAGGAATCTCTGAGTCTGTGGACATTTTTTAAAAGGAGTCTCAAAACCCATTTATACGCTTCCGCTTGTTAAACTTTTAGGTCATTTAGTAAATGGGTTATATAATTATTTTTAATGCTGAATGTCTGATGCTGCTGCTGTTGTCTTGTACAGCGCTTTGAGATCTTTGATGAAAAGTGCGATTTAAATTTAATTATTGCAATATATTGACTTTGACACACAATTTCTGCTCTCGAGTACCACCTATATGAAGGCCGGCACGGCACACGAGGGGGTGGGTGGCCAGCATCACGCCTGGACGCCTTTGTATCCCCCAGTGGCGATGTTTACACACCGCACCAGGTACTCATTTTAGGCTAAGTTGACCTCGGTGAGGCCCAGAACCGGTTTGGATAATCTTCTCTGGCGGTGGCCGTGAGCGGGAATTGAACTCGGGTCGCCGGGTTTGCGGAGCAGTGCGCTAACTGCTGGGCCACCGCTCCCCACAAGCACATGCAAGCACATGCAAACATATGTGTGTCCTCTTACAGGGTGCTGGTTAAACCGCTTGGGCTGTGTCTCTTTGTTTACGCACAGCACCGGGTGTGCTCATTTCAAGCTGAGTAGACCTAGGAGAAGCCCAGCATCGGTTCAGATGTTGGCCGTGAGCGAGAATCGAACTCGGATCGTCATGTTCTCAGTAGCGCAGCGCGCCGACCACTGCCACCGCTCGCCACATAACACACAAACGTCAAAGACACGCACACATAAACGTGTTCGGGCACAACCCGCAAAACGCCATCGGAGACGCATACGACACAGCATCCCATGCAGCAGTCGCGTCATCTCTGTGGTCCCCACCTACTCATCCTCCTTGTGCACACGAATGGGCAATGGGAGCGAAACGTCGGCCATCGTACCAACGATGCACTGTCCAACCCGTAAACACATGGGAGGGCTACGATCAGACGGTGTGGTCGTTAATACCGGAGTGCCTTGACCCCGTTCACTTATCCGACCTTGTTCAGTTATCCGACCCTGTTAAGTTATTCGACATTGCACATTTATCCGACCACGTTCACTTATCCGACCATACTTATTTATCCGACCATGCGCACTTATCCGGCATTCTTTAATGTGGCATGTAAGCAACAGTTTGTATAGATGATGTCACAGTTGAACGTTAATGTCCTTCAACCAATCCAAGGCGGCAGTAGACGCTGTACGGACTGCAGCGATACCGCCAGGGCGTGCGTGGCTGGCTCACTCGTCGTTGTGATGTCTTTGATGCTTTGGGCTTCACCACAGTTGCAGACTGATGAATCTTTTATTTTCCACTTGTGGAACAACGTGCACGCACATCTCCTGTGCTGATCCACAGCCATCGTAAAAGAGAGAGAATCGTGGCACTTTCACGGTGCGGTCCTCAACGACGTTTTTGTTTTCCACATTCGTAGCCGCCCCCACCACCACCCTTCAGACCGTCGAGTGGCCGGTGTCTTTTGTTTAGCTGCCACAGCGGTAGAGGCGCGTATCCAGAAGGGCTTCCTGGATTTAAGCCTCGGGCGTGGGATGGGAGGGGGGTTCCTTTATGTCTTATTGGAGCGGCAGGGAAAAGTTTTCCACGATCTTCGTCGGATGTTGGCTGGAGCCGACGTTCACCAGCACGGGAAGCCACGGGGAGTGGAAGTGGACTTTGAAGGGTGCCGCTGACGATACGAAGTGCGGTTTTGATTTGAACGTTGACGAGGTTTGTGCGAAGGCTTGGCACTCCACACTGGAGCACAGTAGGACTCCGCTCTAGAGGGGACCAAGGCCTGCGTTGATGTTTTCAACGTGCGGGCGGGTGTCGCTTCCCCCGCTTGGTTCCTGGATAGCGTCCACTCGTGCTATTGTTATTAATTTTGGCTTGTTCGAGGTGTTGGTGCCGGTAGTTAAGCGTCCGGTCTATGGTCACACCTCGGTACCGAGGGTGCTGGTCGTGTTTTAGCGGTGTTCCTAAGAAGTTGACATTTAATATTTTCGTGGCTTGCCTGTTGTTCAGGTGGAAGATGGGGACGATGCTCTTGGAAGTGTTTGGCTTTAGGCACCAATTTGTAAACTCTTGAAAACATTTTTTAGACTTTTCTAGTGTCCGACCACGTTCACTTATCTGACCACTTTCACTTATCCGACCACGCTCACTTATCCTTACATGAATTCATCGTCTTATTCATTCAGATACCGGGTAAGCCCTTCACAAACCGGATTTCGAGGTAGCCAGGTGTTGGTACCTGTGGTCTCAGCGCATAGCCGGAGAAACTGATATCCTGGGTTCGGAAGGAATCCGATTTTCAGCCATGCGTGATTTCAACCGTACAAACGTTTCTCAGTCTGCGCGTCTTGGTGAGGGTCACGGCGGCAGCGTGTTGAGTAGGCCAGTCCAGACCTCCCTTTCTCTGGCGACGGACTCTCAATCTTCCTGGACAACCATGGCACACGTATGTGGCACGTGGCACACGTGTGTGTGCTATGAAGAAGGGTCATTGCCGGAAGCGTCACCTGTCATTTAACACGCAACAAAGTTTACTCGTTGGCAGTGTCCGAGTAGAGGTGGGGTGCACGACACTTTTACATTCACACCGCCTAACCCAACAAAAACGTTATCGTAGTCGCCAGTCGTATAAAAAAAAAATCCTTTTAAAGCTACGGTATTGTTGACGAATGCGAGGTTTATTTTTGTCGCAGTTAAGCGTGCTTGTGCGTGCACCACTGCCAAGCACCACCACATAATTTGTCCCGTGAAACTAGGGGGGGCCCCCCGCTGCTCAAGAGCGCAGACGCTTCGGGAGAACTGGGTTTCGCTGCAGGCCTCTGCGGGAAGGTCCATCCCAGAGGTCGCAAACGGGTTTTGATTCCTTACCCGTACCCTACCCGTACCCGTACCCTACCCGAAATGAGTGACAAACGGTTACTCACCAGTGACTCACGGCCTACCCGTACCGTACCCGGCCGCACCAGGGTCGCAAACGGGTACCCGTACCCGGCTGGGTACGGGTAGCCGGGTATCGGGTAGGGTACGGGTATCGGGTACCCGGTTGCGACCTCTGGTCCATCCTGATGGACGGCGGAACGTGGGAGGAGGGGGAACGCTTCAAATTGCAGTTTGCGTCGCTCGTTTGTATATTTGCCGTTAAATCAACAGGCGTGGGGTGACGGCTCGTATTTCCAGGTGTACACATGGGGTGTGAGTGTGTGTGCGGGCGTGCGTGTGTGCATTTGGGGAGCGGTAGTGCAGTGGTTAGCGCTCTGCGTTACGATTCCCGCTCACGGCCAACACCAGTGACGATTAACTTTAACCGGTCCTGGGCCTCCCCTAGGTCGACTCAGCCTCAAAATGTGTACCTGGTGCGGTGTGTAAAAACATTGCCAAAGGCGGTCGGGCGTGGTGCTGGCCACCCACCCCCTCGTGTACCGTTCCGGCCGTCGTAGGTGCTACGCGCTAACAGCATTTGCCCCAACAGTGTTTAAGGCTATCCGTGATACTTGTCTTTGATCTTTGTGTGCGTTGTGTGTCTGCATGCGTGACGAAGAGCTAAATGAGCTCATGCTGTCATCACTTGCGAAGTTGGTGGCTTTGCCCGTGGCGCCCCTTGCGCCCACACGTTTGTCATTGTCTTTTTAGATTTGCGCGCGTGTGTGTCACTGGAACGGTAGTGTATCACTGCGCTACGAACCCAGCGATCCGAGTTCGATTCTCGCTCACGGCCAACACCAGTGGTGGTTATCTGAACCAATCCTGGGCCTCCCTTAGGTCGACTCGGCCTCAAATGAGTATCTGGTGCGGTGTATAAAAACATCGCCACTGGGGAGACAAAGGCTGTCGGGTGTGGTGCTAGCCACCCCCACCCCCTCGTGTACCGTGCCGGCCTTCGTAGGGTGCCACTCACTTTACAGCATTTGCCCCTACAGTCTGTTAAGGCGATACGAGAGGGGGTCTTTGTCACTGTGAGACTACAATGTAGATCTTATATTCTTGTTTCTTTCGGTAAAGTCACGTAGAAGGGAAATAATAAAGTAAAATGTTTGATATTTCTATTATTTTATTATTTCCCTTCTACGTGACTTTACCGAAAGAACCAAGAATATGAATCCCTGCAGTCACGAAAGCTTTAAATCAAAATGTAGATCTTGCTTGCACCTGTACCTAACTTTTCATATCGCACATGCACCGAGTTTTCTTTCTCCTATTCACGCGTGTTTCGATTGCAACCGTGAAACGCCTCCGCTTTGTTCATCCTGCAATATCCCTCAGGGAGACCCCTGTCCCCTGATTCTCTGCAGTGTTGACGTTCTCGCCGTTTGCTTCATTTGCCGCCGAGCCGAAGCGGACGCGGGTTCTCTCGCCGGCGCGGCGTTCTTCGCGAAATTTAGCTGGGTTCCTTTTTCGTTTCATCGAGGCAGTGTGCGGGGCCCGGTCCATCGCGCTGTGACGCAGGTGAACGCACGCCAAGTCAGCGGAAACCAAACCGGTTGTGAGAAAAAAAGCAGGGGGGGATTATAGAATGAGGGGGGATGGGCTCGTTGACCCAAACCATACGGGGGGGGGAAGGGGTCCCACCGAAAGGGGAAAATGTGACTTGAAGGGGAGAGAGAGAGATATAATCCAAACACAGCTGACAAAAAGAAAATCAATGCAATGTTTGGCTGATTACCTTCCAGCCCCCCAGATTTATGTCGCCCCCCCCCAACTACGACCAGGCCTATCCCCCACCCCTCTTTATCAATCCAAATTGCTTCATTGCATCATAACTACACCACGTACAATAACCCAATTCTTTATTTCAAATAATGGTCACGCTACGCACAATTTTATAATTGCTCCTACAGCACCTTGGTGAAGGCGCTATATATAGATCTCTTTAATATTCAGATAAGAGGCGACCAGAATGAGCATTGTTTTTCTTTCCACCCCTCCGATTCCGGCTCCCGTCTGCTCCGCGGTGGTTATGCCCCTCATCAGCGGTCCCTGTCTCGCGACCCTTCCACGCTGCCAACTTATTTCGGGTGTTGTACGAGGAGGTGGGGGGGGGGGTACCATCTAGCCTCGAATTCCTAATCCCTTGTGTCGTTGAGTTCTTTTTCATCGTCGGCACTCGTGCAACCACTGCCAACGAGGAAGCGGCGGCATCGCACTAAATAATGATCGTGATGTGTTCCACTACGTAGCCCTCACTGTAGTGCTGTGTACACAGGGCACAATATAAACATTTACATTGCCTTGTGTCCTGGGGCACAAACGGCACTTGTGTGCACATCCGCAGATGTGCTGACACCACACCACCTCTCCGGCACAGAATAATAGGAGGAGTAAGCAACGCGATCAACGAGAATTGAGTGGTGCGGGCAGAGCGCAGCGGTGCGGCGGTTAGCTCCCTGCCATAATGAACACCGACCGCCTGAGTTCAATTCCCGGCCACGGTCAGCGGCCGCCGCGAGGGATAAGCGACGTCCGAACCGTTCTTGGAGTGTGCGCCGACCCCACACCCCCCCGCCAGACCCCGTGACCCCCTGATCCCCGTCCCCCTCTTGACCCACGGGACCTGACGGGCGTTGGCTCCATCCCACGTGAGACAGCCTCGCTGTCGGCCCGCGTCTTAATCAAACTGCGCGGGGGGGGGGGCACGGAGACGGCACGACGCCCTAACGGAGGCGTGGAAGAGAACCCCCCCG
>CM025641.2:3872453-3906500 GCA_014621495.2 Entosphenus tridentatus | reverse complement strand
GGGGGGGGCGGTAGTGGGGGGGCGGCAGTGGGGAGGGGGGGAGAAGAGGGGAAGGGGAGGGGAAGGTGGGGGGGGGCAGTGGGGGAGGGGGAGCTACAGTAGGGAAGGGGGGCGGCAATGGAGGAGGTGGGGGGGGCATCTGCACCTTTGGCCTTCTCCCCTGGGTGTGCCTGTGGTTATGGCAATGGGTAGCTGCCAAATGGCAGTGACTCGTGTGACTCATCGTACTGCGTGGGCTGTCTTTGCGTTAACTCGCCCAGCCCTTGGCTGCCTGATACAAAAAAGACACGCAGGTACCGCTAGGCCTGTGATGAATCACGCCACCGCCCGCGATCCCATTCGTCAAATGAACTACCAATTTTTTCGTCTCATTCCAAGTGTGTGATAATCACAACAATGGCAACGGCTTGTGTTTGACGCAGCGCCCTCCTATAAATATGCCGTGGTCGGTCTCCGACCGCTTAACATCTCGACCCATTTAAAAAGGGCACCCCCGGTGGCAGCTGTTCCCGTGGGCACAAGGTCCGTTGGGCAAAAGCGGCCTCTTCTGCAAGGACGACCACAGCCCTAGACCATGCGACTCTCTTTGGTTGGCAGTGCTATTGATGAATGCGTTGAGATTTCATCTCGGAGCTCTGTTAACAGCCCTTGAGGGGTGCAGCGTTCCAGCACTTGGGAGGCGCCTGTGGGGGTTGTGTCATGTGGGATTATTGCCGCTCCCCCCCCCATGCCACTTGATTTACGCGTCACGATGCCTTCCTGTTCGTGTCGCAAGGGAAAGCACTCTCTGCCTTTCCGCGCAGGGCCGATGATGCATGTGCGGGCCCCGGGCCTCGGGCTTTGTTCAGAAACGCAACACTGAAGCGCTAAAACCCTTGAAGGAGACGACAAACTGAAGCGCCGCTCCCCGTCGGCACGCTGAAGTTGGGCAAGCGCAGATGCGTTGTGCGGATCTCGTTTTTTGCCACCCTCCAGCGTTTTGTCAATGAATGGGGGTCGCTCCCTCCACCACCCCCCCCCCGGGTGTGGCGGTCGGCGCGCCACGACTTGCAAGCCAGGGGTCGCCTCTTCGACTCCATCCGCCGGAGCGGCGGCTCAAAACGATGGCGCAAGATTCTTAAACAGGGGCGTCGTTGCGGTGACTAGGAGATGTTAACTCCCTCGCCTGGTATACAGGAGGTCCTGGGGTCGAACCCGACCCCACGGGTTTGAGCGTCTCTCTCTCGCTCCCCGTGGTCACGTGGATTTTTCTCCGGGTCCTCAGGTTTTTTCCTCCACAATTAGAATCAATGTGCGTTCATAGAGTATTTGGCTGCTATAGATTTCCACGTGATAAACCACTTCGTTAAGCCATCATTTGTGGCCAGGTTGCTTCTGAAAATGAGCCATATAGCTCAGGGGGCCTTACCTGGTAAAATAAAATATAGTTTCGTCGTAGATTTTAAATACCACCACCACCTCCTCCGTCCACCCAGCAGTGTCAGCGGGTTCACCACAGTGAAGTCAATCGGCAGGGTTGTACGCGGTGGGAAGCTCGCACGTCTTTCAAGACGTCTGGTCGACGTGAAAAAGTAGACCAAATACCTCTCGAACTCTGCCCCATAGAGCTCCCTCTACTGGAGGCTCTTCTGCCGGCGGTGAAGTGAGGGAAGCGGTTGCATGGCTGCACTTTGAACCAACCGCTTTGTCACTGAACTTCTGCAGACGACATCGTGATGTAGCAGGACTGGCTACGGACGGTGATGCTGTTGGGGAAGCCTCCATCCAGCAGTGGATAGACCATAGCTCTTGATGATGAAGATCTGCTATTGAAATGGCCTTGCGGAAATGCTGGCCAGTAGCCAAACACATCGACACTTCCTATAGATCATTGCTTTCGTGCAGAAAACGTGTTACTCCTGTTGGCTCATTAATATTAACGATAATTAATTTTGGGTTTTGACCCTAAGTCTATTGGCAGCTCAATTATGGTTTGGCCACACATGCATAGTGCATGAGTAGACACGATGTTAGAGATGGTTAGCGGTGTGCCGATGCATTGATTCATCCATTGATATCAATTCCCAAGCCTAACCACACACTCGTTGAATCGAGTGTGTCAGGGTGATCGTTTTTAGTGGGTGGGTAAGGGTGGGTGGGTGCGTTTGGGTGTGTGTGTGGGCAAAGTGCTTATAGATCAAGTGTTGGTGGCAGAGCGGGTAGCGGTGGTGCAGTGGTTTGCGCGCTGCCCAACAAACCCTGCGTGGGGTGATGAAGCACGTGGTGACGGCTCACATTTCCAGGTGTGTACACATTGTGTGTGTGTGTGCGCATGTGTGTGTGCATCTGGGGAGCGGGAGTGCAGCGGTTAGCACGCTGCGCTACGAGTTTGATTTCCGCTCACGGCCACCAACACCAGTGTCGATTATCTGAACTGGTCCAAGACCTCCTCGAGCACCTGGTGTTGTGATGTGTAAACATCGTCACTGGGGAGACAAAAACAGCCAGACGTGGTGCTGGCCACCCACCTCCTCTTGTGCCATGCCGGCCTTCATAGGCGCTACTCGCTAACAGCACTTGCCCCAACAGTCTGTTAAGGATATCCGGGGGATCTTTGTCTTTTGTGTGGGTGGATTGCAAACTTTCAGACAAAGAAATGGATTGGCTGAATCACAACTGATTCTCTGATCGTTGCTCTGTCTGCACGAGCCAAACGAAAGAAGATGTTTGGAAAAGCGTGACAGACCTCGCTCTAGACCCCCTCGATAGCTTTACCGACACCCGGTCTCTTAAGTACGTCTTCAAACGGACGTCTTAAAAGCGTGGCCATAACGTGTTCCCCTCGCTGGTCTGTGTGTTTTTTTTTCACACGCACAATGTTGTGATTACGCTAGCAATATCTCAGGTTCCATCTCGCTGAACGGATTGTGTGGTGAGCACTTCCGCTTTGTTGACCAAGGGTCCAAATGTGGTGTTCGTGAGTTAATCCCCAGGGCTTGTTGTACAGTCCCTGGGGCCAGGGCCAGAGATTTCACATTGTTGGGTCCAGAATTAAAATCTTCTTTGACGCTGGAGGAGGAATCCGATGAGCTATGAAGCTTTTTTTTTTCACAGATGTCCAGTAGGGGCACGGGCTAAGAACGTTACAACAACAAACAATACAAAAACACGATAGGAGTGCAAAGTATATGAAAGTTTCGATTTAAAGCTTTCGTGAGTGCAGGGATTCATCTTCTTGGTTCTGTCGGTAAAGTCACGTAGAATGGAAATAATAAAATAATACAAATAAAACATAATAAAATAATTATTTTATTATGTTTTTATAATAAAATAATTACTTTATTATGTTTTATTTTTATTATTTCCATTCTACGTGACTTTACCGAAAGAACCAAGAAGAGTATATGAAAGCTTTGGCAAATCACAAATAAAACTTTTTTTTTATTTTACACGGGACCGTCGTCTGAAAAACACATCAACGCTCAAACTAGATTTCAAAGTTCTCCATAAAAAAGCTTTTTTTTTTCGTGTAGATCGCGTGAATAAAAATGTGTCGTTAAACCCGCCACCACCCGACACGGCCTATTACTAAGGTTTGTCCCGAAAAACAAAACGTGTCAATTAGTTACTACTTCAGCACACCCGGTGCGCTGGGAGAGTAAACCCACGACATTTACAAATCAAGTACCGTGACGTTTCGCCGGTGATTACAACGACCGGCTTCACCGGGCGATTAGCCAGCATTGTAGTTTTCAGTCACGCGTTCAATTCAACGTTTTTAGACCCTCGCGTGGAATGTTACGCGTGCCGCTCAAATAAAAAACGGTCTCTCTCGCCATCGGCTGCATCGACCAGCGACTTGCACATCAACCGTCGATTTTGTGTCACGTGTTATATAGTTTTGCGTCAAGCTATGACAGAGTGGAGGAGAGTGGGGGGCGGTCCTTTGCCTATAAACGTCTGGCAGTTCACTAGCATCGATTTAAACAATCCTGATTACCCGATGAGACACTCAAGGTCGAAAACCGGTCCAGAGTTTGCCTGCGTTTTATTAAAGCTTTGTCGCTGCTCAAATGAAGTATTCCCAGAGGGCCATGTGGCTGATGGGGTGCACTTTTTATACGCTATTATTTAACTCACTCTGTCTGTTGTCGTATCCTCAAATCTTGTAACTCAATTTTTATTGTACGTGTCTTGTTTTTATCTTTTTTTATTATTACCTTGAGGGAGACGGACACGTGCAGGAGGCGTATTGTCCGCCGATTTATTTCACTCAACGATTCGAGACGCCATATGGATACAGGAAGCTAAATAGGTCACGTCCGTGTGTGTATTTTTCCAAACGGGGGGGCGGGGGAACATTTTCACAGCGAACAGAGGTAGCCTGGGTCCCGTGCCAACGAAACTTTCGTCGCGCGTGCGCACGGCACGTCCGTGCTTACGACGCGAATGAAGGTGACTCATTCCACACCGCCGTCACAAAAACACCCGGTCCCCGTGTAGGAGCAATGTGCTGGCGTGGCCTGCTCATCACTCGCCTTACTGGTATACAGGAGGAGGCTTGTGAAGGACGCTGTAGGTCAGTTGGAGGCAGACGCCCTCCTAACAACGGAGGGCAGAGGAGCGACGCTCGCAACAACGAGCGGAGCGCCGGGCGGCTAAAATGCAGCGAGTTGGCACCGTAGAGGGCACAGGTGGTGCATCTGCCAGTCATCTCCGTCAGTCAACCCACGGCACCTGGGTCTGTCACGTGACCTCTTATCGGCGAGTCTTTGACACTTCACGTGGCCTGAAAGTGCCCCTGGCCTGGCAGAGACACCATGATGACATCACCATCACTTAGTGGCGTATTGGTTTACAGAAGGTTATGGATTTGATCCCGATCTTTGACGCCTGTTGTATATTTGGAGTTTGCGTGTTCTCTCTACCCGTGGTGGTGTGGATTTTTCTCTGAGCTGCAGACTATTCATCAGAAGTTGCTTTCCCGTTCGAACGTGTGACGTGAGTCGTAATCTTTTGATGCCACCGTCCGCCAAAAAATTCCGGAAATTGGGGGGGGGGGGGGGGTGGGAATTTGGAGCCGACTCGCCACCGCGTGGCTGCTGGCCCTCCCCCGAACACCTCTGAGTTCATCTCTCTTCCTAGATTTGACGCTTTCGTGACTGCAAGGATCCATATTCTTGGTTCTTTCGGTAAAGTCATGTGACTTTACCGAAAGAACCAAGAATTTTCATTATCTCTCTTTGAGTCAATACCAGGTGCGACGGAGCAGAAAGTAAAAATTATTGTTAATATATTATTATTATTATTATTAAAAAGATTGATACGCCTCCACGAAAGCTTAAGGTTGGGAACCACGGCACTAAGCCACGCGCAAGAGGATCAGGGCCGACTGTCGCGCCTCCGTCCAGCGGGGTACCGACCGTCGACCCGTTAGCTCCGCTCGCGCAGCAGCCAACCGCCTCTTTGCCCGACGTTTCGGAATTGCCCCCTCCGCCCCCACCCCCGTTCGCGTCGCCGCTGAGACCGACGCTTCAGCTTCTGCCCTCCCGTCGCTTCTGTCCGCGCAGACCGTGGAGCATGGCTTCCCGCACCAACCCAGCGCCCTGGCCTACGACCCCGACCTGCGGCTCATGGCCATCGGTACCAAGTCCGGCGCCGTCAAAATGTATCCTTTCTCCCAGCGTGGCGTCGCCGCCGGTGACGCGCGAAGATAAGTGCGGCGCGTTTGTCGCGCACGCCGTGCTTGCGGTAAGTGCTGTCGCGACGATGGGTGAGTGTCAAGTAAAAACTTTTTATTTTTTGCATTTTAACCGGGTAAGGCCCCGACTGAGTGGCTTATTTTATCACGTGGACATTTTACAGCGTCCAAATACTCTGAACGCAAGTTGATACTAAATGTGGAGGGGGGAAAAAAAACGGAGGACCTGGAGAAAAATTCACACGGCCACGAGGGAGAGACATGCAAACTCCAAATGTACAAGGGTCAGGGTTGGGATAGAACCTACGACCTCCCATATAGCAGGCGAGGCGAGTGCGTGGCTACTTGTGGACGTAACTGACACGGCTTGGGGAGGTGGTGGGGGGGGAGATAACATCATGCAGCAGTGGAGCGACAAAGGCCTGTTGATTTGCTCATTCGGATTTTAGCGTCGGCGAAATATCGCCCATACATGTCCCGGTTGCTCTAATTGTGACTGCAAGGGTTGGTTGGGTGAGTGGTCAGGTGAGTGGCGAGTAGCAGCGTCTACCGAGGTGTGAACGAGGCTGATGGGGGCCGAACGGTGAAGCTACCAAAACCGGTCCTCCTGGCTTGGCCCAGACAGTCCCCGTTGGTTTCATAACGGCTTGTCCCCGTGACCCGAAGATTTTGCGAAAAATTCTGGATTCTGGCCCAGGTTTCCAAAGGAGGACACGTTGCCCAAAACGTCACCTATTTTATAAATACAATATTTCCTTTTTAGGCCGCAGTGTTTTCGACGAACGTGAGGTTTTTTTTTTCATCATCGTAGGAACGGGCCGGGGGACTGCCGCCCTTCATTTTGCAGTGGCCGCTAAAGGTTACTGTCAACTTTCGACGTCTCGTTTAATCAGACTTGCTTTCGATCAGGAATCGGAGGAGTGATTGTGAGTGGAACCATCTATTCGATAGCATTCCGGTTGTGCGTGGCTCCAAGTGAAATTGAAGCAATGTCTGGAATGCAACTGGTGAAATCGCATTCATTTGTTTCACCACTGGCAAGCTTAAAGCCCCGGTGTGTTAATTCAACTACCATCTTACCATCTTTTAATCCTCACCGCCTCGTTAACGCTCTCTCTCAGCAGTGAAGCTTGAACTGCGCCACACCTTGAGGTTTTTAATGTAAGCTCACAGCGTAAAGCTCGTTATGGCAGGCAATGGGGTCAACTGGAAGTAGTAGGTGATGTTTGCCCCCCCCGACGTTAACAGCCACTGCAGTAACCTTGAAAGGGAATTCCGTGGTTTTTTTTGTGTTTGCTGTCGGCATTTACCGAATTCTCTGGATCATGAGATGCTCCAGAAAGTAACCGACTACAAAAACCCGTGCCCGATGTCAAATAAGGTCATACAAATATGACAAGTAAAAAAAAACAACAGCCGCCATTCGCCACTTCGGCGGCGGTGATGTCACCAGAGCACTTGTGTGCCAGGCTAGGTGCACTTTGAGGCCGTCACGTGAAGTGCGCGAGTCGGGCTGTTGACAGTGGAGCACGGGACAGACCCAGGGTTGTTATCCGAGGATTATTGGCACAAATCAGATTTCTCACATAAAGAAAAAGATCCCACGTGTAGCCTGTAACAGACTGTTGGAGCAAGTGCTGTTTGCGAGCACTTACGAAGGCCGGCACGGCACACGAGGGGGGGGGGGCGGTGGCCAACTTCAACGCCCGACCGCCTTTGTCTCAAGAGGGGCGATGTTTACACACCGCACCAGGTACTCGTTTGAGGCTGGGTCGACATCGGGGAGGCTCGTGATCGGTTTAGATGAAAGACTGTCTCGTGCATTGCGGCTCTTGAAATATTGGGGGGGGGGGGGCGGGGTTTACCGAATTCGAAAAAAATTGCTCCTCTTGTTATTTGGGGTTGCCCCGACCCCTGCGCTAGATAGACCTTTCTCGAAAGAGAGAGAGCCCCTTTGGAGAGGGGGTATTTTGTGGGGAGTACCCATACTTAACCCCACCACCACTACCACACGCAACCTGTGCCGATTGACTAACTCCGGCCGTGCCCATTGGTACCTGCTCTGAGTCGGCTCGTGTGCAGGAGCGTTACATCCCGTCCGCGTTGCGTCACTTGGGCTTGGCAACAGCTTACAGCAATAGCCTTCGTCCAGCAGTGGATTAAGCGTCGATGATGATGATGATTATGATGAATGATGCGGTACTGCATGGACAGTCATTATGCTCCATGAGTGACTTCACGTGGCCCAAATGTCACCACCGTTTGCCGTAGGTGTTTTGGAAAATAAAAAAATCGTCCCTGAGTTCACAAAGTAAAAGGGCGCGGTGGACAATGACCGCACGCCTCCGATGCAGGAACAGAAACTCGTAAGCGCCGTGGAAAATCCAGTCACTCGCCCGCGCTTCTTCTTCTCGACCGAGATGCCATTCCGACGTTTATCTGATTGAAGCCCGGAGGATAATCTTCATTATGCTGGCCACCCGTGGGGCAGCGAGCGAGCGAGCTCGTGCTCACGGCACGCCGGCTTTTTAGATTGAGAATTCATTTGTGCCCGGCCAGGATTAGCGAGTGTCTCAGAGCCGGGGCAATTGACCTCTCTCTCCGTCTGCGTGTGGTCTTTTACCCCCGGTTCTTATTGGGACACTTCCGTGCTTGTCTGTCAGGGGCAGTCTCCAGTCACTCACGTGGGCAGGTGACTTTGATGTCTTTTGTTTCGCTGGTTTGACATTAAAATGAGTCGATTCGTCGTGGCCTTTCGATATCCGATGTTTTTTTTTTGCGTGTCCCAAAAACAGCTTCTTAGCCGTTTCTGGACAAGCCACTGTCGAGCTTGTGTGTGCTGTGCACGCTTGTTGGCGATGGTGGGAAGAGAATTATAATTTGTTGTTGTCGTACGCACAGGTTCGAACCGGAAGGTTGGGAGGGGGGGGCATGGCCTTTACGAACCGGCGATGGTGTCTTGTGTACGCAGGGAAGTTCTAACGGGTGGCAGGCCCCCTTGGATTGTGCATCCGCAACACCTCCTTGTCGTCACGCGGGCGAAGTTAATCAAGTTAATGTGCGGCTCTCCCCCTCGCGTAGTGGGGTAGTAGATGTGTTCCTAAAAATAAGGAGGGGGGGGGGGCTCGCACAATGCGCGGTCATCCAACCCACAATGCACCGCACGAGACAGCTGCCTGCTGAGTAGCGCTCACTTTACACAAGGCACACAGACGGTACACACACCGTACATATACACAGTACACACGGTACACACACACGGCACATATGATACACACAGTACACACGGTACACAAACACACGGTACACACACAGTACACACACAGTACATATACACAGTACACACACCCGGCACACATGGTACACCTACACACAATAGAGTACACACACAGCGTTGTGCCATGTCCAACCGCATAGCCGCGAAAACTATGAGACGCAAAATCTCAGAGAGAAAGCGCCGAGCAGCGATTTCCTGCTCAAACGGAGCATCGCGGCAGTGGTTCTCATCTCCTGTTTGCGGTCCACAAGCCAGTGGTGTAAATTCCACGTTTCTATGGCGGCCGGGCGAGCGAGGATAGCCTATTCGTAACGCTTTGCTCAGTTCTGTCCGCGATTCGTAGACAATGGATATGGTGGGGCGGTGGTGCTTTAACCCCCCCACACCCAACCTCTCTTAATTACGTTTTTTAATATTGCGTAGATTTTTGTCATGTTGTAGTATTCTCCACATGGCCAACGATTCGTGTGCCCATTTGTAGATGTTCAGCGCCTTGAATACCTTGTAGGAAAGGCGCTTTAGGAATGCCATTTGTCACTTGATCGTTGTGCTACGAACCCGGGGCTCTCCCCTAGGCCGACTCGGCCTCAAACGAGTACCTGGTGCGGCGTGTAAACATTGCCACTGGGGAGACAAAGGCGGCCGGGGGTGGTGTTGCTGGCCACCCCCACCTCTCGTGTGCCGTGCCGGCCTTCATAGGTGTGCTCGCTTACAGAGAGCACTTGCCCCAATGGCTATTTGGAGGAGATCTTTGGGAGTTTTTTTGTACAGTACGCCACGTGCTTCTCTGGGGGGGTGGGTACAGTAGGGTACAGTAGTGGCAGCCCGAGGTTGAGAATCAGGTCCAGCCTGTGCCTCGCCCAGTACACACACCCCACAATCCCACAGCATGCCTCCCCTTCGCCGGCACATGCCCAGACGATGTGTGTCAACGCAGCAGCAGCAGCAGCGTGGACTATTTTGTTATTTCTCCCCGACACCAACCCACCGTGTCTTGGGTTACAGGTTGTTGGTGACGTGCGGATGGCCAGATTGTCAGTATCTCTGTTGCTTCCTGCAGCCCTTGCCGCCGCCGCCGCTGCCGGTGAACTCAACCATTGGAGTGAACTTGTGTGTCTTGTTACAGCCTGCGGGAGCTGTGGGTGCAGCAACACCGGTGACGATTATCTGAGCCGGTCCTGGGCCTCCCCTAGGTCGACTCAGCCTCAAATAAGTACCTGGTGCGATGTGTAAATATCGCCACTGGGGAGACAAAGGCGGCCGGGCGTGGTGCTAGCCACCCCACCCACTCGTGTGCCGTTCCCGCCCTTCATAGGTGCTACTCGCTAACAGCACTTGCCCCAACAGTCTGTTAAGGCTATACGGGGGATCTTTGTCTTTGTTGTGTTCTTTGGGACGTTAAAATTGGGGTCCCTGTTTTTATTGGACAGTGCTCCACACCCCTCCCCCCCCCTACGCATTCTCTCATTTGCTTTGACAAGTGACTCAATAACAACCGCCCGTCAAATGTGGAGTCTCCAGCCAGAGCCAAATTGGCATTGGCTCCGGCAACTTCCCTGGGTCTGCCATGTCCACCGCGTGCCTCTTAGCCTCTCTGCGCGGCGCCCTTGCGCTCGTCTGGGCATTCGTCGCAAAGTTGCGTGTTTTTATTAGTACACGCTTTTATTTAACTCCCTCCGTCTGTTTACCCAAAAACCTATATTATGAATCATTCATAATATAGGTTTTTGGGTCCGATCGCGTTATTTATAAATGTGTCATAACCCTCCACCACCCGACACGGCCAAACAGTAAAAAATGTGTCACGTTTTTCAAAGAACAAAATAATTCGCTTCTTTCGCCCACCGGTGTGCTGAAGAGAGAATCAACAGCAGGAGGGTTACGACACATTTAGAAATAACGCGATCTGACCCAAAAACCTATATTATGAATAATATTGGTCGCGAAAGCCTACGTGTTAAACTCAATTTTACCCACTTCCCAATAATGCTGTCGACTGCAAACTTGGTATACCATGTCATACTGATGACAAGACTATATTCTATCGTAAAAAATCCTAAACATATTTTTAAACATTTAACACGCTTTTATTTAACTTGCTCTGTCTGTTGTCATATCCTCAAATCTTGTAACTCAATTTCAACCGTCTTCCCAATGTCGTATCGACTGCATACTTCGTATAGGTATGTCATACTGATGACAATACTATATTCTATCATTAACATTAAAATATATATATATTTTTCAACAATATTATTTACGGGTCTAATTGTCGACGCTCAACTCACGTTGGCTGTAAATCACCACGGTCCCTTACGTCACGGCAAGCTTTGGGGAGCCACGCCGAGGGGCGGGGGATGTGGAAGGAGGGGAGGGGCGATGGGGGCAGGGGGAGGGGCAGCTCGGACAATACATTTCATTAAAACGTGTTTAAATTTTTTTTTAAAATATTTTATTTGACTCTTGCTTTCAAGCTCGCCGTAGGGTCGTTCTGAACGCTCGTCAAATGCTATGGACCAATCGTTACGGTGGAACGAGGGGTGGACCCATCCCTGGAAAGATGACTTTCTCATTGATTTACAGAAAGTGTTGCGGTTGGTTTAGCGCGAGCGTTTCCGCATTATGGCAATACTATGAAATAATAATTTACAGCCCTTGATTAGTGGTGGTGGATTGGCGGAGACAATCATCCACATGGTACTTTGACCATGGCTGATCACGACGATGATGTTGGTTGTGTGAAAGTCATTCTTTAATCCGTCCAAATGTTTGAGCGGACGCAATGCTCCTCCCAGAGCCAATCCTAATGCACTCATACCCCACGACAATTCAAGGCCTCGGCTCACGCTGTCAGTCATTAAAAGGGGTCGGCAATCAAAAGAAATAAAACCCCTAAATATTTCCAGAGGCCGCATAAATGACGCGTCACGAAGCGGTCCCTTAAAGAGCCACCGTATGCGGGCTCCGGAATCCGCAGGTTTCCCTCTCCTGGTCGTGTCCCATCTACGTTGTAGTTGGTGATAGTTTGGTAAATCGACAATCGATTATCGTCTTTATTTAGAATCGCAGCAGTCTGTGTGCGTTTTAATTTTCCGGCCGACCCCGAAAGACCCACGGATGGCAAAATAACCGCGGCTGGCGGCGTTGGAGACGTTCGCCGTGTGCCCAGGTCCACCAGTTGTATGGCGACCGGTCCGCAGATCCCCCACCTCCACCCTGTACTTTGGACCCCGTGCCGGGGCGTGCTGCGGCCAATGCATTTGCGCGCGAAGACGGAGGCCAGACGGCCTGCCGGCACGGGTGGTGCGGGCTGTTGACTCGCGCGGGTCGGTCGTGAGTTGCGGCTCCTCAATGTGCCGCGGGGAGTTGCAAAACCGCCGTGGCCCTCGCAAGTGAACAAGCAAAGTTATAATCAGATCCATATTCTTAGTTCTTTCGGTAAAATCACGTAGGTAAAAAATGAAATTAATAAAAATCACGACGTTTCGGAGCTAATCTGGCTGTGACGGTCCCACCTGATGACTGAGACTTGTGTTGCCTCCGAAACGTGATTTTTATTGTTTTATTTTTATTAATTTCATTTTTTACCTACGTGACTTTACCGAAAGAACTAAGAATATGAATCCTTGCAGTCACGAAAGCTTCAAATCTAGAATTTATAATCAGATGTCACACTTGCGAATGTAGACCCCCTCCACTCCCTGTCCGTCTCTCCAAGTTCTCGGCTGGTCGAAGCGAAATTCAGCCTTGTTCGGTAATGCGGTCATTGCCGCGTTCGTGAAAAACAACGCGTTATGGGAATAATCGCGTTCTAATAAATAATATAGGGGGTAAGGCACAGTCCGCGATAAGACGTGAGATGCGTGCGCAGGCTGCTGCTTGCATGGTTTCATCTGCCACCAGTCGTAACGTGGCACTCGAAACGGCCCATTTTACTGGATTGCAAATCCATTCGCGCTTACCATTACGCGACAGCGGCGGCTCCCTCCGAGACACGGTAGGTCTGCGTAAATCGGTGCCGCCTTTTGCTCGCAGCCATGCAACGCCCACACCACCCCTCTCGGGCAAGAGCTACCCACGTGGTGTGCTATGCCAACAGGGTTCCGCGTGGCCTGTGACTTCCCCCCAACCACCACCATGTAAAGGATGGTTATTTTTAGCGTTCCCGGTGGGTTTTGTCTGGGTAATGTGAGCCCTCTTGTTAATCCCGCGGGGGCTAAAGAGCTTGCCCACGCATGTCCCGGTTGCTCTAATTGTGACTGCAAGGGTTGGTTGGGTGAGTGGGTCAGGTGAGTGGCGAGTAGCAGCGTCTGCTGCGGTGTGAACGTGGTTGATGGGGGCCCAACGGTGACACTACAAAACCGACCCCCCCCACCCGCAGCTTGTACGGGACAGTCCCCGGGTGGTTTCATGATGTTTGTCCCGGTGTCCCGAAGCATTCGCAAAGAATCGGGATTTTCTCGCCGGTTTAAAATCTTACTCCCCGGGGGTGGGGCTTAAAGGGCAGGCCTCCCAGAGCATTCGGCGGAGCTACCCGGGCAGTACCTGGGCAGTGGGCGGGGCTACCTGGGCAGTGGGCGGGGCTACCTGGGCAGTGGGCGGGGCTACCTGGGCAGTGGGCGGGGCTACCTGGGCAGTGGGCGGGGCCAATGTTGCAGCACATCGGGCCACTCACTGTCTGGGTGGGGCTGATGGGCAGGGGCCTGCTCGCCATGAGGTGCAGCGAGTGCCTCCTGTGTATATAAAAATAAGCGCTTGCTCCAGTCATACCCTTGTTAGAGCGCGATTGTAGGCGGAGTGACAGAAGTGGTCACGGTGTGACATGACAGAGCTGGGACAAATCTACGTAGACCGCCAGACGAAGTGCGCGGCCCCTTTCATGAGTAAAAAATTAGTCCCGCAATCCCCATCACGTCGTGAGAGGGATCCGTTCATTCCGGATCTCGCGCAGGGCGACAGCGTCGGCCGGGCATCTCCCCCGTGATAGAGAAGTGGCACACAGAAGCGAGAGAGGCCGCGATACGAACCCACGACGCCGCGGCGGCGGCGGCGTCAACGGCCTCGCCGCAGTTGCCCGCAGACGATGGACATGGGACACAACGCGGCGAACTCGAAACCCCGTCGGCCCCCCACATCCCCACCGCATCCGAGTGCCGCCCCTCTTGCCGAGTTGCCCGAGTGTCGCGGAGTTGTTGCCATGCGACGCGTGAGGAACGGGAGTTTGTTTGTTTCATCCACGCAGCTGGCTCTTAGGGCCGACAGAAGGGGCTTCGGTGAGTGGGGTGGCGGCGGTGAGCTGTCCGATGACGTTACAAAGATGTCACTTTGGGCTGGCAAGCCGGACGAAGCTGTTTGAACGTTTGGGCTGATGTGTCCTTGTATTGCTTAGCACGAGCGCAACTACTTTACGAGATTAAGCAGTTTCATTATTATTGTCATCTGAATCCCGTAACGGATGTTGTTAATGTCACGGTAATTAGCTGGAGGTGGCCAGATGTTAACTACCTCGTCTGGTTTACAGGAGGTTCGTGGGTTTGATCCCGACCATGACACCTGAATTTTTTGAGTTTGCCTGTTCTCTCTCCCCGTGGTCACATGGGTTTTTATCCGGGTCCTCTGGTTTTTCCCACCACATTTGGAAACGCGCGTTTAGACTATTTGGCTGCTATAAATTTCCACGTGATAAGCCACTTCGTTGAGCAATCATTTGTGGCCAGGTCGCTTCTGAATAAAGCTACATAGCTCAGTGGGCCTTACCTGGTCAATTAAAAATAGTTTATGGATTTAGTTAGTTGAGTAATGATGCAGCACTCTCCTCCGTCCATTGTGGGGTGTTGTAATCGCCATGGTGAATGCAGCGTCTCTCGTGGGCCACAGGTGGGCGGCTGGCGCTCGCCCACTCCTCGCGGTGGCGCTACCTGCTGTCACGTTGTGTCCGTGTCACCTTCAACACAACCAATTCCGTCGTCAAGGGCGAATTTGATGTCGTTAGTTCGTATTCGGGTGCAATCGGCAGAGCCAAATGCTGACAAAAGGCCCCCTTTTGTGGTCAGAAACCCATCGGACGCGGTCTTCAAGTGAACCAGCTCAACATAGCAGAATCTTTATCCCGGAGAAATCTCTTTTTGCAAAGTATAGGAAAGGTAAGGAAATCACTATAAATATATTTAAACAAAACACATTTTTCTTTTCAGGTAAAGCCCTCTGAGCTATTCATTATTTTTCAGTAGCGCCTAACAAAAGAAGACTCCAATTTGTTTGACCCGGGAAAGCCTCGCCGAGTCTCAAGACTCTGTCAGGGAAGGCTCCTGCCAAGCTTTTACAATCGGGCGGCTGAAAAATTACCCGCAAATTATACCGTCATGTGTCAATCCTAAGTTGAGAAATTGAATTGTCTGACACGATATTGAAGGGTGCACCGAGTTGCCCCGAGGCATTTAAGCGGACGCCATACACGTGCAGAGATGATTCTTCTTGTTGTTGTTATCGTTGTTGGTATTATTCCTTGATGGTCCCCGCGCCGCAGCTACGGTGCTCCGGGAGTGGAGTTCACCGGACTGCACCACGACATCGCCATCGTCACGCAGCTCCACTTCCTGCCAGGACAGGTGCCTCTCCCCTCCCCTCCCTCCACTCCACTTCCCCCCCCCCCGCTCCCCCCCCCCCCCCCGCTCCCTCTCTCCACCTCCGCTCCCTCCCCTCCTTTCACTTTCCCTCCCTTCCCATCTCCCTCCCCATCTCCTCCATTTTCTCCCATCCCCTCCCATCCCATTCCCTCCAATCCCATCTCCTCCCATCTTCTCCCATCTTCTCTCCTCCCATCAATTCTCCTCCCTTCCCCTCCTATCTTCTCCCCTCCCCCCTCCTTCCTTCTCCCCTCTCCTCCCCTACTTCCCTCCCCCTCCCTTCACTCCCTCCCCTTCCATCCTACAACATCTGTTCTGGGCTGTTGTAGGCGCGGGAGAAACATTGAATAATAGACCCATAACTCATGATTGAGATTGAAATATTAAACTTATTGGGGGAAGTGCAATGCAGATTTCTATAGCAATGAAAGATCTATATTTACCCTTGAAATTGGACCGCCTCTCAGTGTATATCTTTTGCGCATCTCTCTCTAATGCATGTGGCACATGTCTCTATGTGTGTCTTTGTTTCAGGGGAGCGGTAGTGTTTAGCGCACTGCAAAACCTGGTGACCAGAATTCGATTTACCCTCACGACCAATAACAGCGGCCGGTCCTGGGCCTCCCATAGGTCGAATCGGCCTCAAATGAGTACCTGGTGCGATTGCATAAAAACATCGCCACAAGGGAGACAAAAGCAGCCGGGTTTGGTGCTGGCAACCGCGCCCCCCTCTTGTGTGCCGTACCGGCCTTCACAGGTGCTCGCTAACAGCACTTTCTCCACAGCCTGTTAAGGCTATACGGGGGATATTTGTCTCTGTTCTTCTCACGGGAGCGCGAGTGTGGTGGTTGGCGCACTGCGCCGCAAACCTGGTGACCAGACATCGATTGACTGTCACGACCAATAACAGCGGCCGGTCCTGGGCCTCTCATAGGTCGACTCAGCCATAAATGTGGTATATTGTGCAAGTGTGTAACCATCGGGAAAGACAAAGGCGGCAGGGAGGCGGTGTTGTCCACACCGCCCACCTCATGTGGCCTTCATCGGTGCTCGCCAACAGCACTTGCCCCAATGGTCTGTTAAGAGTCTTCACGGGGGATCTTTGTCTTTGGTGTCAGGCGCGCGTGGTCTCGCTGCTGGACGACGGCTCGCTGCACCTCTGGGAGATCGTGGAGAAGGACGGATACTCGACGCTCACCGAAGTCCAGGCTTTCACCATCCCGAGCCGGCCAGGGTCTGAACAACATCCAAAGTACAAAACCCCGTACCTTGTCCCCCGGCACGCCCCCCCCCCGTGCCTGCTCCACCGGGTCGTGCTCGAGAGCGCCACCTGCCCCCTCCGCCTTGAGGCAACCGCTGGCAGGGCACGGCTGGGAGGCGACGTCATCGTCACACGGAAGGGTCAAAGGTCGTCGTCGTCGTCGTCGTCGTCGTCGTCATCGTCATCATCGGGTCTAGCGGCCGCCACAGCTGCACACCGCCACGCCCCGTTCATTATTGATCGGCGGCATTAATTACCTAAACCGCCAATGTGCAATGATTGATTGGACCAAGATAAAAAAAAACACAATTACTCACAAGGCTTCTCTAAAACTATAAATAAAAGCTGCCAATTTTCGTTTTTTCTTCGGTAAAGACGCTTTCTCGTTCGATCAATGTTTCCGTAATCAAACCGTAATTTATTCACTAGCTCCCCCCCCCACCGAGCCACGAAGTTGCGTCTTGGGGGAGAGAAAAAAGAAAAAACTGCTAAATTTGAGCGACTCTGTAAACGAACGAACAAGCGCGAGCAAACTCGGACGTAACAAAAATATCAACGCATCCAACGATAACGTCGCTCCCCGGCGCAAGCAGGCGACGACGTTTTGGGGGCCCGGGCCTCCGCCATCGTCGCAGGGAGCGACAAATTGGGTCTGTTGCGTCCGCAGCCGCTGGCTTGCGGCGAGTTGAATCGATCGCCGCCTCCGCTAAATGGATTGTTTCCCCTCCATCCTGGCTGCTCCGGGGGGCGACGAGTCGTGCATGCCGTTCTTTGCTCTCACACCCAGCTCGTGGCTCTTTGGGTCATGGGTCACTGAGTCGTGGGTCGTTGGTCAGTCATCGCTGCTCGTGGTGGTGGTGGTGCCGCTTGCTTTGTTTAGCGCCGAGGAGCTCACGTCAGCTGTCCTGCCACCTTGCCTCAATGCTGGGAGCTGGGTCGCGCAATGGTGTTTTTGCATGCTTCTCGTCGTCGTCGTCGTCGTCGTTATGATGGCGATGGCCACGATGATAATGATGGTGTGCTTCATCTCACAGCGAAAGCTTCAGGTGTCTATGGGTGACGGTTCTAATGGCTAACGCGATTGCTGTTTTTTTACTTGAATCCTCCTCTTCTTCTTTCGTACGGCTGATGTAGATGCAGAGCGACAACTGCAATTTTACATTCCCGTGGTTTTATTTTAATGCGAATTTGCCGACTGCGATCGTGTTGTTGCAGCAATGTTCTTTGTGGAGGTGGCCCAGAGGTCGGAGACGCTGAGCAGGCAACGCTGAACCCCCGGGTTCGAATCCAGGTTGCGGCCACTGCCTGTGATTTAAACCGGGTTCTCAAGCCTAGCGAGTTGAAGTGTATCGAGTTGACGGTCTCAGTCCGGTCACCAAAGACTGCGCATACAAAAAAAGCACTTTTCAAAAAATGTGGTTCTACGCTCGACGTGGCTAAATTTGCAGCCGTTAAAACATGAGTTTCACCGTCGTGCGATGAACATTACTCGCATATGCAGAGAGGGCTGGAACAGTGCTTCCCTCGACTGCGTGTGGGACCGCAAATCGATTGAAGAAGGGATCTCCGAGCGAGCTCTCCGATATCCGCTTACCATGGGCCGTCCTCTTAACCCTAAATCAGGGTCGCGCTGCTCTCCGCGGTGGGGTCACGCACGCGCGATGCAAGGGTTGGGGTCACGCACGCGTGGAACAAATATCACGTGGGTGTTAACTTCACGCGACCCTCCGCCGTCGAGCAAACGCATTCTGCGGTGGACGAGCTCTCTCTCTCTCTCTGTTCGGCCAGACGTCAAATTCAAGAGCAAAAGGGAAGAAAAAAACCGTTGCCGGTCCAGTTTTTTTTTTCCCCTCGAGCTCAAAGGAAAGCCTGAAGTAACTGGTGCTCATTCTCCATCCACGGTCACCACGAGCGGTGGAAATTCCACATTCCCGTAACGGGCGGCGGTCTCTCAGAGACGGTCACTGTTTGACTTCCCGCAAAGTGGTACTTGTTTTTTTGGACCTCAAAGGGATGATGATGATGATGGAGCAGAATTGACCACTCCCTTCTCCAATCAGGATTTAAACTCGTCACCGTTTGATGTTGAGTGTTGCGCTCTGCTGTAGCACCATCTGGTGTGCTGGGCTCAGTAGAAACGGTCAAAGGTGCAGCCCTGCAATTGCTTGCACACGCCACTGCTGCTAGAAGCCACCACCACCCCCCCCCCCCCCCCCCCCCCCCCCCTCCCCCCCCATAAAGCCAATTTGTCACTCCACTGCTGGATAAGGGCCTCCCCCCGTTCTATGATTTGTGGAGATTATTGGATCACACTTTGCCTCACTGGTCAGTGCGGGTTGGTGAACACAGGGCGTTACGCAGGTGGGAGCATAGAAGTACAGTGCAGTATTTTGCCGCACTGTTCTACGACGCAACCCCACAAAGGGGGCGCCTGTGATAATGTTGCTCGCGAGCGGCACATTTCCGGGTGTTTTTTTGGGTTTGCGACAGGGGCTTAACGTCAACCTGATCTATCCAGGTGAGCGACACCCGGCACACCACATCCGGTATACATCTCGCTAAGGCTACTTGCCGTGCGCCACCCCACCCACTGCTCCAGTTGACCAGCGGGCCGCAAAAAACATTTCGACGACAAGTTAAACCCCTGTCTGCCGGCCATTGGCGCGGTGGGCACGCGGCCTCGGAGCTCCCTGCGGCAACGTCACCGCCACGAGCGGCGGTGGCGGCTGTCGTCGCTGCGTCAGCCTTGGTTGACTCGGCCTGAAATGAAGTACTCGAGCGTCCAAAGCGAGACAGATTGCGGCCAGGCGTGGCGCCGGCCCCCCACACTCGGTTGCCCCCTGGCCCCGCCCCACGTGTGTCCGAGTCTTAGTAGGTGCTCGCTAAAAGCACTTTCCCCAACAGCCTGTGTCAGCTATATGGGCTGGGAGGGGGGGGTTGGTAGTATATATATATGTGTGTGTGTCTTTATGCTCGTGCGACTGTTCATCAGTCGTTAACGGAGAGACTTTGATCCTTGTGCGATTGGCAATCCCTCATTCTAAATCCTGTCAGTTGGGAGTTGGGGCATGGTTTTACAGCAGGTTTATGTTGTCTCAACTGCAGCTGTGTGTGGCATGCGCGCCTGCGTGCGTGTGTGTGTGTAGCAGTAGTGTAGTGGTTAGCGCGCATTTTGTTACGAACCCCCAAGGAGATCGATTCCCACTCACGGCCCTGACTGGTAACGATTATAATTATCTGAACTGGTTTTGGTTCTCCCCTAGGTTGACTCGGCCTTAAATGAGTACCTAGTATGGTGTGTAAACATCGCTGCTGGGGAGACGAAGGCGGCCGGGCGTGGTGGTGGCCACCCACCCACCCCCTCTTGTGCCACCGTGCCGGCCTTCATAGGCGCTACTCGCTAACAGCACCTGCCCCCAACAGTCTGTTAAGGCTATCCAGCGGGTTCTTTGTCTTTCTTGTGTGTGCGTGCGTGTCGTGCGGGTGTGTGTTTCGCGTACGTGTGTATCGTGTGTGTGTGTGTTCGCATGCGTGTGTATTGTATGGGGAGCGGTGGTGTAGCGGTTAGCGCGCTGCACTACGAACCTGGCGACCCGGGTTCGATTCCCGCTCACGGCAAACACCAGTGACGATTATCTGAACTGGTCCGGGGCCTCCCCTAGGTCGACTCAGCCTCAAATGAGTACCTGGTGTAGCGGTGTGTAAACATCGCCGCTAGGCAGACAAAGGCGGTCGGGCGTGGTGCTGGCCACCCACCCCCTCGTGTACCGTTCCGGCCTTCATAGGTGCTCGCTAACAGCACTTGCCCCTACAGTCTGTTAAGGCTATACGGGGGATCTTTGTATCTTTGTATTGTATGTGTGTTCACGTGCGTGTGCCGTGTGTCTGTGTGCGCGTTGCTTTTCTAGCGCTCCGCCCAGCCTGGCGCGCGTCACGGTGCTGTCGGCGAGCGTGGCGGGCGACCGCCTCTACGTGGGCACCGAGGGCGGCGTCGTGAGCCAGCTCGAGCTGCCCGCCATGCGCCTCCTCGACGACCTGACGCTCACGCAGGAGGACCTGCTGCACGGGTCAGCGTCGCGCTCGCGTTACCGGTGCCTCCCGGTGCCATGTAGCGGCAGCAGCGGTAGCGCCGGCAGCACCGGCAGTACCAGTAGCACTCGCACTGGGAGTAGCAGCAGCAGTAGCACCAGCAGCCTCAGAACTGGTAGCACCAGCACCAGCACTGGTAGCACCAGCTACACCAGCAGCAGCAGTAGCACCAGCAGCACCAGCACTGGTAGCACCAGCTACACCAGCAGCAGCACTGGAAGTAGCAGCAGCAGCACTGGGAGTAGCAGCAGCAGCAGTAGCACCAGCACTAGTAGCACCAGCTACACCAGCAGCAGCAGTAGCACCAGCAGCACCAGAACTGGTAGCACCAGCTACACCAGCAGCAGCACTGGGAGTAGCAGCAGCAGCAGTTGTACCAGAAACAGCACTGAGAGCATCAGTAGCACCATCAACACCAGCAGCAGGAGTAGTACCAGCTGCAGCTGCACCAGCTGCAGCAGCAGCACCAGTAGTAGCATCAGTACCAGCTGCAGCTGCAGCAGCAGCACCAGTAGTAGCATCAGCACTATCAGCAGCACCAGCAGCAGCACCAGCTGCAGCAGCGCTAGCAACAGCGCCAGCAGCAGCACTAGCAGCAGCAGGGTGCAGGTAACATTGGTGACCGCGCCTGTGCCGCAGAGTTCCGGACGAGTACCGCGGCGGCAAGGCGCTGGGCCCCATCGAGGCGGTGCAGGAGCACCCGCGGGACCCCAATCGCCTCCTCGTGGGCTTCAGCCGCGGCCTCATGCTGCTGTGGGACCAAGCGACGCGCCGCATGCTCCGCTGCTTCCCCACGGCGCAGGCAAGGAGGGACGCCCGGTGTCACATCTGGGGGGCGGGGGAGGGTGGCGAGATGTTCAAGTCTGCAGGATGGTCGTGGGTTCGATCTCGAGTCTGCGTCTCTCTCTCTCTCCCCGTGGTCGCGTGGATTTTTCTCCGTGTGCTCCGGTTTTTCCCCTCCACATCTAGAATCGACATTGTGTGCGTTTATAGGGTGATTTGGCTGCTGTAAATGTCCACGTGATAAGCCACTTGGTCATTTGTTGCCAGGTCACTTCTGAAAAAGAGCTATCTAGCTCGCTGGGCCTTACCTGGTAAAATAACAAATAGTTTAGTTTTAAGAGTTAATATCAAGAAAATGCTAATTATTGGGGCTGAGGGGGTGGGTTGGCAGTCAATCTGAATCTTTATTTAGGCTGTAAAAATCCGTTCGCCCCCATCACACCCCTTCTCCCTCCATCTTGGATCCACCAATACTTGCAGAGGCCTTCATCCAGCAGTGGATTGACCGTGGGCAGATGAACTTGAGCGGTGAGCGAATCGTGTGGGGGGGGGGGTGGAGACGGGGGGGGGAGGTGTGGGGGGACAGTAATTCAAGCTCCCCGCTGAGCTAAGACCTGTGTATCTGTGGGCCGCTTTGCAGTAAAAAACACATTTGTTGCGGGCACACGGATGACGTTGGGGGGGGGTGGGGGTTGAGACGCACCCGCGCCAAGCCCGTCCTGCGGAAGGCGCGCCGTTCCCTAATTAACGCTCGTTAGTGAGGGCTTTGTTTTTAGGCATGCGGTGTGAGAGGAATGCGCTTTCCGCGCGCGGAATGCGTGCGTCCCTAATTGGCGCTGGAATCTGACGTTGTTTTCGAAAGTTCCAGAGGTGAGGAGAGAGGTGAGGGGGGAGAGAGGCCGTTGATCTTACGTTGGGGCCCAGGGCAGCATTCGCATGGCCTACGCGCTGCCCTCCCAGCCGGCCCTTGACTCAGAAACATCGACATCATCATCGTAATCATCATCGTAATCATCATCGTAATCATCATCCTCATCATCGTTGTAATCAGCCATGGTCAATCCACTAAAGGGCTTCACAGGGATACATCCCAAGTGATTTAACCACCAACTGGTGAGAGCACACACACGTGTTGACCCGAGTTCGATTCCCGCTCACGGCCACCACCAGTGACGATTATTGGAACCGGTCCTGGGCCTCCCCGAGGTCGACTCGGCCTCAAATGGGTACCTGGTGCGGTGTGTAAACATCGCCACTGGGGAGACAAAGTGGTCGGGCGTGGTGCTGGTCACCCACCCCCATCGTGTGCCTTGCCGGCCTTCAAGAGGTCCTGCTCGCTAACAGCACTTGTATCCAAAAGTCTGTTAAGGCTACACGGGGGATCTTTGTCTTCGTGTGTTTGTGTGTGCGTGCCGGGGGGCGAGCAGCAGCTGGAGAGCGTGACCTGGCAGAGGAACGGAACGCAGTTCGTGAGCTCGCACAACGACGGCAGCTACCGCGTCTGGCACACGGGCAGCAGCAGCGCGGAGGAGGAGGACGGCGAGGGGGGGCACAAGATCCCCTACGGTGGGGCACACGCATCTGCTGCCACGGTGGCGTAGCGCGCCGCACACACATACACAGGCGTAGCACACTGCACACGCACACACGGGCGTAGCACACTGCACACGCACACACGGGCGTAGCACACTGCACACACATACACAGGCATAGCACACTGCACACGCACACACGGGCGTAGCACACTGCACACGCACACACGGGCGTAGCACACTGCATACACACACACAGGCATAGCACACTGCATACACACACACACAGGCGTAGCACACTGCACACACACAGGCATAGCACACTGCATACATACGTACACGGGCATAGCACTCTACATACACTGGCATGCAGGCATAGCACGCTACATACACACGCAGACATAGCACGCTACATACGTACATGGGCATAGCACGTTACATATACTAGCATGCAGGCATAGCACGCTACATACACACGCAGACATAGCACGCTACATACACACACAGGCATAGCATGATATGTGCACTAGCATGCAGCCATAGCACACTAAAAAACTAAACAAAGATCCCCCATGTCAGGAAAAGTGCTATTGGCGAGCACCGATGAAGGCTGGCACGGCACACGAGGGGGTGGGTGGCCAGCACCACGCCCGGCCGCCTTTGTCTTCCCAGTGGCGATGTTTACACACCGCACTAGATACTCATTTTCGGCTTAGTCGACCTAGGGGAGGCCCCGGACTGGTTCATTTGCCGCTGATGTTGGCCGTGAGCGGGAATCGAACTCGGGTCGCCGGGTTTGTGACGCAGTGAGCTAACCGCTAAACACATAAATACACACACAGGCATAGCACACTACACACACACACAAGCATAGCATGCTACGTGCGCTAGCATGCAGACATAGCACAACACAGGCGCAGCACTTGAACAGATCGTGTATTTAATGTTGCCGTGCCTGTGTGTGTGTGTGTTTTACGCGTTGTGGGGAGCGGTAGTGTAGCGGTTAGCGGGCTGCGCTATGAACCCGGCGACACGGGTTCGATTCCAGCTCACGGCCAACACCAGTGACGATTATCTGAACCGGGCCTCCCCTAGGTCGACTCAGCCTCAAATGAGTACCTGGTGCGGTGTGTAAACATCGGCACTAGGGAGACAAAGGCGGTCGGGCGTGGTGCTGGTCACCCACCCCCTCGTGTACCGTTCCGGCCTTTATAGGTGCTCGCTAACAGGACTTGCCCCTACAGTCTGTTAAGGCTATACGGGGGGGATCTTTGTTTTTGTTTTACGCGTCGGGGTACAAGTGAAACACGCGGCCGTTTGTTTTACCTCTCCCTCGTGATTTCCATGCTGCCTGCTGTTGCCACCGTCAGGGCCCTACCCCTGCAAAGCCATCAACAAGATCCAGTGGCTGCTAACTAGAGGGTGAGTGACCCCCCCCCTCACCACCACCACCACCCCCACTGCTATCACGCTTGAACAGAAAACAAACACACCGGTCGTCTTGTAACAGCAGCGTGCACACAATGCTCTTGGGATGAAAGTTGTGTTTTGTTTTTTTATCTTATCCCAACCGACTTTGCGATTTCGTTATATTATTCGGATAAGTTCCGTGCAGAGCGCACGGCTTGTGAATCTGGCTGTTTGAGTGACCGATTGCCCCGCGGATTATCGGTTCAGGTTACTCGGCCGACCGGATGGCACGCAAAATAGTTGTCGGTCGGACGCGGGAGGTGTTGTCTCACGGGGCTTTGACGATGTAATCGGCCACGCGATGCTTCCGCGTGGCTCATAGGGGATTTCCTGCCTTCGTGTTGGGGCGGTCGCCGTGATTAAAAGGGCCCCGAGGGATCGACCGCAACATAAGTAGTCAATCGACGACTAATAATCCCAGCCGTAGTTCCATTCATCTCGAATGAAAGTTACTTGGAAAACCAAGAGGGGTAGGCGAGAAACTGTGTATATACACATCCCTGCCAGAAAAATATCCTACTCGCGAACATGTATCATATAGATTTGAAGCTTTCGTGACTGCAAGGATTCATATTCTTAATACAAGTGATAAAGCTATTGTGCTGTGACAGTTCCACCTGAAGACGGAAGCTTGTGTTGCCTCCGAAACGTCGTAATTTTTATTTTATTTTACTTTTACTTTTATTAATTTTAATTAAAATTAATAAAAGTTAAATAAAAATAAAATAATTTTTATTTTATTTTACTTTTATTAATTTTAATTTTTTACATACGTGACTTTACCGAAAAAACTAAGAATATGTATCATGTATGTGTGCTTTCATCATCATTATCGTCATCATCACTACGATCAATGGGCAGATAGCCTGAAGTTGTCCACTGCACATTTCGTCATTTCTTTCCACTTTCCTCTGTCCTGTGCCAATATGCTCACGTAGTGCCACATCTTTCTGGCACCGATCTCTTGTGATGTTGTCATCAAGCCACTCATCGGTTAGGGCTTCCTCTCTTTTCAGTTTTTTCCGTTTTTCCAAACAACACACTGGAAATTTTCCTCTTGTCCTCCGTCCTACATATGTGTGTGTGTACAAATAGTGGCAGTTTCCTTAAAAGAGAAAGAAATGTATTTTGCCTCCAGTGAATACATTTAAAATGGAAATCCGCAGCACTTGATGGCATCAGCGAAAGATGAGCGACGCGATGATCGCAGATCACACGGCGCACCGCTCGCCGTGTCGCTGCGGGCGACCTCGGCACCACCGGGAGGGGGTGGGGGAGCGGTTATCCCCCCTTGCGCTCGACTCTCTCTGTCTCTCTCTCGGCAGGGATCCGTACATCGTGCTGAGCGGCGGCATGCCGCGCGCCAGCTACGGCGACCGCCACAGCGTCACCGTGATCCACGGCACCAGGCACGTCGCCTTCGACTTCACGTCCCGCGTCATCAAAAAAAAAAAAAAAATTAGCGAGGCTCCCGACAGCGGTGAGTTGTGGGGGGGGGGGCCCGCGCGCCGCCGGAGGGGGGGCTGTGGGGGGAGGGGCTGTTGGGGGGGGCGGTGGGGGTGGGGTGAGGGAGGTGGGTAATCATAACCGGTTTATCAACAGCATTGAAAAAAAAACCAGTAGAGAAACTGGTTACGGGTTATGGTCTAGGGTAGACTGGCAGAAGGGGGGGGGATGTACAAAGTTCACACACTCAATACAGTCGCACTGATACACAGCAAACATACAAAGATCCCCGTATAGCCTTGACAGACTGTAGGAGCAAGTGCTGTTAGCGAGCACCTATCAAAGCCGGCACGGCACACAAGGGGGGACCGCGCCCGACCGCCTTTGTCTCGACAATGGCGATGTTGACTACACACCGCTACACCAGTTACTCATTTGAGGCTGAGCCGATCTAGGGTAGGCCCAGGGCCGTTTCAGATTATCGTCACTGGTGTTGGTGGTGGCCGTGAGCAGGAATCGAACTCCATGGGTTGCCGAGTTCATAGTCCGGTGCACCAACCGCTCTTAACTGCTGCCTACCGCTATACTACCGCTAACCGCTGTACTACCGCACCCTACACATACATATGTTCACACAAACTCTCACACAAGCTTGCTCACACTCTGCAGAACAGGGGCAGAACTTAGAAACTCCACGCGGGAAGGGCGCCCGAGGTCACGAACCGAACTCGTGGCCCCTTCTCGCGGTGAGTCACTAGTTTTTTTTTTGTTACCACCAATGCGCGCCAAACGAAAACGAACGCAAGCCGCCGGACTAAGACGGGCGGCGCTGGCGCTCGTGCGCGCGTGCAGAGTACGACGCGCCGCAGGCCCTCATCGTGCTAGTGGAGGAGGAGCTGGTGGCCATCGACCTGCGCTCAGAATCCTGGGCCCCGGTGCCGCCCCCGTACCTGGCGTCGCTGCACTCGTCCGCCATCACCTGCTCGCACCACGTCTCCGCCGTGCCACTCAAGATCTGGGAGCGCATCGCGCGCTGCGGCCGCAAGCAGGAGGAGGAGAAGAACAAGTCGCACGCCGTGAGTCCGCCGACGAACGCGCCAGGCCTCGCCCGTGCCCTCGCGAGTGCTTCGACCTCCGCCCCTTGCGCCGCCGGCACTTTGCTTTGTCGCGCCAACGCCGAGAGGGGAGGCTCCGTGGGATCTCCTCTGCGGCGTGCGTGGCCTACTCTTGCAAGCCCGAGCCTACCGTAAATCACGTTGCTTTGGCGTGGCCACCCCCAACCCACTCTGAATCCCCTCACCTCTCAGCTACATATCTCTATCGCTCTATATCAGCTCAAGCCTCCGTCTGTGTGTTAGCCTATAGGTGTGTGTGAGTCCCTTTGTGAGTCTAGAGGTCTCGGTGTGAGTGGATGGGTTTCTAACGAGTGGATCGGTCTCGGAGTCTGTGAGTATCTACGCAGGACCCATAGGTTCACACGGAGCTGTAAGCTTCTGATAAGGTGGCTCACCGTACCGCTGAGCCACCAAGAACTTGCGTCAGTATCGGGTGCCAAGCCTGCCACTTAGGTTCTTGCATGGCCAGGGAGTGAATGCGGGTCATTGAGATAGTAGTTGAACACAAAGTAGGATTTAGTCGTTAAACCCGCCACCACCCGACACCGTTTATTAGTAAGGTTTGTCACGTTAACAAAACCCCACGACATGTATTCTTCTAGTACGACGTTTCGCCAGTAATTACAACCAGCATCATCAGGCGGACATCCAGACTTGTGGAGAAATCCTCCTGTTTCGTTCTTAAAGAGAGAAAGGATTAATGTGATGTTATCACTAGCGAGCCGGTCGGGTGCGAGGGGCGGGGGGGGGTTAATGTCTGCATAGAAATTACAATGGATATCCATTCCCGGTTGAGTTATTCATAGGGATAGTAGCACACCGAGCAAAGCACTATTTCAGAGATCACCGTTTGCAATACACACAACACATGTAAGTATATATGTTGAACTTCTTTTGCATACCGTATGTAGCCAACCGCGAGAACCGTCGGTGCGGGGGAAGGACAACAAACTAAACAACCACAAGCATTTCTAAATAAAAAAAGATATTCTCCTCTCAGAGAATGTTTTTGTGGAGCAGTTGAATGAAAATGAATGATCATGATAACAATTATTCACAGCCCTTTGCCAAAGCTTCATGGTCGTTGATATGAATGAGCTGACAGCAATAACATGTGTTCCGCACTATAGCAATTATCTATCGGCAGCATCTCCGTGCTGGCAACTGGCCAGCACTTCTGCAAGGGTCGTTTCGAAAACAGATATTCATCGTCGCCCTCATGGGTTGTGATCTATCTGCTGCTGGATGAAGGCCTTCTGCAAGCCACCTGAAACTTTCTGACCCGGTGCCCCCTACTGGACATAGGTGAAAAAGAGCGTCATAGCTCATGGGATTCCTCCTCCAGTCTAATTAAAGATTCCGATTTCTGAGCTTTTACGGTCTCGCGATCCAACGAAGCTTCTGGCTCTCGGGCGCACGATCCGATTTCATTGCTCCATCTCCACGGGGTAGTTCTCTTGGTTGCCGCTCCGGTCGTCAGTCTCAAAGAGAGGGGGAACGACCCAGAGGCGTGAGGAGGAACCGCAGACGTGCGGCAAAGGCGGCGGCAGCAACCACGAAGGTGGTCAGCCGCCACTAAACATTTGCCCAAGCTCTGCTGGTCCTCTGTATATATTGAGGTGTTAATTATAATCGGTCAATTCATGAGAGTTTTTCCCGCCTGGAAGTAAACCGGAGCGCCCGTGGAAAAACGAATGAAAGAAAAAAATTCTGGCAAAGGCGTGGCGCGTCATCTAGGCATGCCGAGTCCACGGCCTGAGCTGAAGCCCTGGAACGGTTGAATCAACCCGCGGCGCTGCACCGACCGACTGTGCCGCTCGCTTCCATCTCTTTGACGTGCGCCCCCGCTCCCTCTTGCTGTCGTCGCCGCAGGAGTGGCCCGTCAACGGAGGCATCAACAGGAACACGGAGCCCGCGCTGAGAGACCTGCTGCTCACTGGGTACGGCGCCGGCTTGGGCGTCCGCGTGCGCGTGATCGTCTTGCCGCCCCCACACCGTACGGCTCGTGGCGGATGAGGGGTTGTGGGGGGAGGGGTGGCATCGATTAATCGCGTTCCAACGCGCCGGCCGCTGCTCGCATCGTTGCGTTGAATCGTGTCTTGTTATTCGTGGCGCCCACTCTGGTTAGTGTTATACACTTGGTGCCGTAGACCCGACGCTGCCGTCCCATTGCTCTTGCTGCTGCTGCTGCCGTGTGTGTGTGGTGGTCTGTGTTTGTGCTGCTATGTTGCGCCGTACGGCTCTCTCGAGATTGCGCTGCGTGCGTTGTTTGGCGCGATGTCCGACGTTTTGCTTCCACGTGCGCGGGAAGTTCCTTGCGTGTGGCCCGAAAACCTCGGACGCGGTGCAAAAAAACGTTACGGGCGGTACAACCGGAGAAAACGAGCGGCGGGGATGCTGGTGCTGCCCGGCCGTGCTCTGCCCGGCTAAGCCATGATCCCCGCTCCCCGGTACCCCCCCCCCTCCCCCCCGTTGCCGTGCCCAGACACGAGGACGGCTCGGTGCGGTTCTGGGACGCGTCGGGGGTGGCGCTGAAGCAGCTCTACAAGCTGGGCACGGCCAACGTGTTCCTCACCGAGGCCGACCACGCCGCGGAGGGCGAGGACGAGGAGTGGCCGCCCTTCCGGAAGGTACGCCGAGCCAAACACACCACGGGCCGGAAGTACACCTAGCTGACGCGCAGGCTAAACGTATGCCGAGCCGATCCACCGCGGGGCAGCGGCGTGTCTAGCCGACCCGCAGGCCAGAGGCACACTTAGCCGACCCGGGGGCCGAAGGTACGCCTAGCTATCACACGGGCAGCCAGTTCAGTGATGCTGTCTGCTTAGATGTGAGTGTGCGAGCGACGTAAATCCACTATTCTACCGGGATCAAGGCGATTCACAATGCTCCGGATGTGCGTGTGTTTTGAACGCAAATAACGTGAATACGGACCAGTGGGGTGAGCGACTTAGCGACCCAAAGGGTCCAGTGATTCCATCCGTAGGCAACTGACGATTGTAATACGCTTGTGTGTGTGCGCACGTGTTTTGTTGCGTGTGTTGGTACCAACAGGTGGGCTGCTTCGACCCCTATAGCGATGACCCACGGCTTGGCATTCAGAAGATCTCCCTGTGCAAGTTCAGTGGGCAGATGGCGTTGGCTGGCTCGGCTGGACAGGTAAAGCACCACACGACCCCGTGGTCTGCACCTCGGCCTTCACGGCACTTGCCCCAAACGTCTGTTCAGGCTATACAGGGGGGGGGGGGATCTTTATCTTTGTAGAGGTTTGCCAGCCCCGCTGTAAAAAAAACCGACGCGGTTATTTATGGCAGCTCGGTGCGTCCGTACGCATGTATGTTGAACTTCTTTCGCACCGTACGGGGCCAACCGTTTTTTTATTATTATTGAAACAAAACCCTAGCCCGGTACAACACGCTGAAGAATTCCAGTAACGGGGAGATACAGAAAACGTAGCCGACCGTTTTAACCGCAGGTGCGGGCGAAGGACAACGAAAACTGAGCACAGAAAGCGGCTGAGTTTGTTGTCCTTCCCCCCGCTGCCGAAGGCTCACCTAGCCGACCCGCAGGCCAAAGGTCCACGTCCCTACTACTCCTCCTCCTCCTCATCCCCCTCCGCCGCAGGTGCTGGTGATGGAGCTGAACGACGACGAGGTTGAGCACGAGGTGGACGTGTACACGGTGGACCTGCTCGAGGAGAACGAGACGTTCCGCTGGAAGGGACACGAGCGGCTGACGCAGCGCGCCGGCCGCATCCGCTTCCCCGCCGGCTTCCAGCCGCAGCTGCTGGTGCAGTGCTCGCCGCCGGCGTCCGTCACGTCGCTGGCGCTGCACCCCGAGTGGCGCCTCGTGGCGTTCGGCACCAGCCACGGGCTGGCGCTGTTCGACCTCCAGCAGCGCCGGGCCGTTATGTCCAAGTGAGCGTCCGGGAATTTTTTTTAGTTTTTTTTTTAGACGTTGAGTGGCCGCTGTTCTGAGTCACGAGACTCGCTAAGGCTTTGCTGGGTAAACAAGCGTAATGATAATAACGTGTGCGAGTGGTACGTGTAGGAATGCAACGGTTGAGATGAGAGCTTGTTTGCAACGCGCACATTCAGATGTGCTTCTTGCGGCCGTCTGGAACGCTCTTCCTTCCGATATTAGGAAGCGGACCGGGGACGCGCGGACTACCGAGCTAACGACGAGCGCATCGCCGCTCTATGGCGTCCGTGTCCCTCCTCCCCCCACCCCCTCCTCCCCCGTGCCAGGTGCACGCTGCACCCCAACGACGCGCTGGCGCTGGAGGGCCCCCTGTCGCGCGTCAAGTCGCTCAAGAAGTCCCTGCGCCAGTCGTTCCGCAGGATCAGCAAGAGCCGCACGTCGGGGCGCAAGCGGCCGCCCAGGGACGGCGCCAACAAGGTGCCCGCAGCAGCCACCGGCACGCGGCCAACGTGCGGCCAACGTGCGGCCCCCTGGCCGCCCTGAGCCGCGTCACAGCAATACGGCGAGAGCGGGCAGAGAGAGTGGCCTGCTTTTGATATTCATCCTTGACATTTTGTTTTTACTTTGTCGCTTTTCTCAATGATCCCGATTTTCTAATATCGGCGTCGCACGGCCACGAGATGAAGTGCCGCCCCCTCGCACGAAGGGCACACGCCTTCGTGTGAAGGGGCTGCACGCGGAAGCGGATACCGCAGAGCCGCTTCTGAGGTCCCTTCCTGGCGGTCTCTGGTATACACGGCAGATATCAGGAGCTGCAGAGAAGATGCGAGCGTCCGTTATCCATTCCCGAGTGCATTCCTGTCATCAAAACCCGGCACAGAGCACGTTGCTGGTGGTACTCGGAGCCAAACTCTAATGCATTGTCATCTTTAAATCTACGTCCATAATCCCCCTGTGCATGGTCCGGGCCTGGGTTTTTTGTGTGTGATTTAGCTATGCTCTGCAGTTAACATGCAGCAAAGATAAAGCACAGTCGGATGCCTGAGCCCACTCGTGTGTGTCGTGTTTGGACATTGGATGCAACAAATGTGGATGGTGGTGGTGATGGTGGCGGCGCTGCGGTCAGCACGCCGCGCCACAAACCCGGCAACCCGGGTTCGATTCCTGACCACCGCTACAATTTAGCGGCGAGGGATTCCTGAACCGGACCTGGGCCTCCCCTAGGTGGTCTCGCCGCTTGAATGAGTCCCCGATGCGGCGTGCAAAGGCATCAGCACTGGGGGCGCGGTGCTGGCCCCCACCCACTTTGTGCGCCGTGGCGGCCTTCGTAGGCGCTACTCGCCAACAGCACTTGCCCCAGCACTCTGTTAGAGGCTGCTGCACGGTGGGGGGTTCTTTGTCTTTGTGGATGTAACTTTGTGAAATGCAAATATGCGTACGTGTTGTTGTTGTCGTTTTTGTTGTCAGTGTGTCAGTACTCAGGGCCGCCTGGATAAAGTAAGTGTGACGGGTTTACCCCTTTCACGAGAGGCGATGGGGGGGCACCCACTAACCCTGTGTCACGAGCTTCCACGCATGAATGTCCACGATGATTTGACGTCACTGCATGCCCCCCGAGTGGGGGGGTAGCCTTACCACTGCTGTGGGTGTCACGTTGCGTGGGGTGCACTGCCCCCCCCCCCCCCCAGATATGACCAGGCCTACCCTAACCCCCTCCTTAACCATCCGCGCCTGTTCTCCTGTCACCGTAACTACACCACCACTCTTAATAACACCCCCAATCTTTTATTCCAACCACTGTCATCTTACGTGCAATTTTGTCATTGCTGTAAAGCGACCTTGCAATAAGGCGCTATATAAATCGGTAAGGCTGCACGCGGAATCTCCGTGCCCGTTTCGTTCACCGTGGCATGTGCATCCCATGTCCTGGCATGTGCATGCGCGTCCATCTGCGTGCACGGTCGCATGTCTCTCGTTCTGAGTTTGTCCGAGCGTGCATGTGCCCGCCCGGCCGCCCGCCCGCCTGCCCATGCTGGCCAGTGTAGGGACCACTTGTTTCTGTGGGTGCCCGGCGTACGCCCGTGTGCACGTGCGTGTGCACGTGCGTGTGTCAGCGTGTGTGTCAGCGTGTGTGTCAGCGTGTGTGTGCACGTGCATGTGTCAGCGTGTGTGTGTGTACGTATGTGTGCTCGTGCGAGTTTGGTGTGTGTGTGCGTGTGTGTACGTATATGTGCTCGACCCAAGTTCGAATGCGGCCAACATCAGTGACGATTATCTGAACTGGTTCTAGGCCTCCCCTAGGTCTACTCAGCCTAAAAACGGGTGCCCGCTGTGTAAACATCGCCACTTGGCAGACGAAGGCGACCGGGCATGGTGCTGGCCGCCCACCCCATCGTGTGTCGTGCCGGCCTTTGTAGGCGCTGCTCGCGAACGGCACTTGCCCCTTACAGGCTGCTAAGGCTACACAGCGTGGGGGGGGATCTTTGTCTTTGTGTGCAGGTGCAGGAGGCAGAGGGCGAGGTGGAGCTGGCGCCCGTGCAGCGCCGCATAGAGGCTCGCTCCGCCGACGACTCCCTCTCCGGCGTCGTCAAGTGCATTTACTTCGCCGACACGTTCCTGCGCGACGGTCCGCTCGCTCACCCGCTCGCTCGCCCGCTCACCCACTCGTTCGCCCGCTCACTCGCACACCCGCTCGCTCACCCGCTCACTCGCACACCCACCCGCTCGTTCGCCCGCTCATCCGCTCACCCGCTCGCTCACCCGCTCGCTCGCCCGCTCGTTCGCCCGCTCACCCCTCACTCGCTCACTCGCACACCTGCTCGCTCACCCGCTCGTTCGCCCGCTCAC
>CM025641.2:3747412-3770607 GCA_014621495.2 Entosphenus tridentatus | reverse complement strand
CCTTACCTGCTAAAATAAAATGAAATAGTTGAAAAGTTTAGTTTAGATGTCGCACGCGCTCGCGAGGCGTTCGTCCGTGCAGAAGGGGCCCACTGAGCCGGAGAACTGTGGCCAAAAGCCACGACAACCGCTGCCCTTTGACATCCACCCCGTCGACCTTAGACAAATGCCCCTTAATGCCCTCTGTGCTCCCCATGCAACCATTGTCCCGCTCGCACCAAAGGCAAAGATATCCCGTGTGGCCTACTCAGCAGGCTGCTGAGGGTAAAGTGCCGTTAGCGAGCACCTATGAAGGCCAAAAATTGGCGTCATGCCCGGCCGCCTTTGCCTTTCTTCCTTCTGTGTGTGTCTCTCTCCACCGCGGATGATTTTACACACACCGCACCAGATAATAAGTTAAGGGTATGTTCATCACTGTTGTTGGACGTGAGCGAGAGTCGTTCTTGGGTTCTCCGAGTTCGTAGTGGGGTGCGCTAACTGCTGCGCCACTGCCACACTACACACGCACAGACAGAAAAAAAAGACAAAGATCCCCCGTGTAGCCTTAACAGACTGTTAGGGCAAGTGCTGTTAGCGAGCACCTATGAAGGCCGGAACGGCACACGAGGGGGTGGGTGGCCAGCACCACGCCCTGCCGCCTTTATCTCTCTAGTGGCGCTGTTTGCACACTTATTTGATGCCGAGTCGACCTAGGGGAGGCCCAGGAAGGATTCAGATAATCGTCACTCGTGTTGGCCGTGAGCGGGAATCGAACTCGGTTCGTCGAGTCCGTAGCGTACAATAGACACACAAGCACAGAACACACACAGACACACACACACACCAAGAAACACACACAGAAACACACACACACACAAAGACACACGCACAGAAACACACACACACATAGACACACACACACCAAGAAACACACACAGAAACACACACACACAAAGACACATACACAGAAACACACACACACATAGACACACACCCACACCAAGAAACACACGCAGAAACACACACACACATAGACACGCAGAGACACACACAGAAACACACACAAACACACACACACAAAAGACACACACACAGAAACACACACACAGAAAGACACACAGAAACACACACACACAAAGACACGCACAGACACGCACAGACACACACAGAAACACACACAGAAACACACACACACAAAGACACACACAGAAACCCACACAAACAAAGACACACAAGCACGGACCAGTGGGGTTCACCACTGATTGCTCTGGGCACCAACAAGGTCAGCTGACTTGCTTGAGCACCACAAGCTCCTAATCGCAAGGTCACCACTTCAGTTCCTGTCCAGGGTCAACTCAGCCCCACCATCATCATTATCATCATCAATCGCCTATCCGTGGTCGCTAAAATTAGCACCATCTGGTGGGACTGGGGGGCGGGGTAGTTATTTCCATGAGACATGCACTGCTTGTTTGGTGTGTTACTCCGTTGGGGCTACACAGCAGCAAAAATCACCTCCCCCCCCCCCAATCTCGCCCTGACTGGCAGACGAATGCCCCTTGGCAAGGCAGGTTCTGAGTCGTCTTGCGCCCACAGGGACGGCTGCCACTGGAGGTGTCTTAAGGGCGATACAATCGTTAGTCGTATCACCAAATTTGTGGGAAGTCAACGTGAGTTTACCTACAGAGGGAGACTTTGGCCGTGCCATAGTAATGTGGACTGTCTACCGCCGGCTGCGACACAGAGGTATGTACGTTGAGCTTCTTTCGCACCGTACGTAGCCAACCGTGGCTAATCGGAGGTGCGGGGGAAGGAACAAATAAGTGAAAGAGTGTTACGTGACGGAATCGCGACAGATGCCAATTTGGGGCGGGGGGGGGGAGAGGCCTTCATCCAGCAGTGGAGCGATCACGACAAGACGGCCATTGCCCCACCCGTTTGAGGAGACAGCTTCTGCAGCTGTCCCCGCGTGGGGCAGGAGGAGGAAGAGGGCAGAGAAGCGACGCTCACAACAACGAGCGGAGCGCCGGGCGGCTAAAACGCAGCGAGTTGGCCCAGTGTGGGGCACAGGTTGGTGGTGCACATCTGCCGGTCATCTCAGTCGGTGAATCCCATGGCACATGGGTCTCTGTTCCTTGACCGCCTGGACCTAGCCTGGCACAAGTCAATCCCTTGGCACATGGGACTCTGTCCCGTGACCTCCTGAACCTAGCCTGGTACAAGTCAATGCCATGGCACATGGGACTCTGTCCCTTGACTGCCTGAACCTAGCCTGGTACAAGTCAATCCCATGGCACATGGAACTCTGTCCCGTGACCACCTGAACCTAGCCTGGCACAAGTCAATCCCATGGCACATGGGACTCTGTCCCGTGACCTCCTGAACCTAGCCTGGCACAAGTCAATACCATAGCATATGGGACTCTGTCCCGTGACCACCTGAACCTAGCCTGGCACAAGTCAATGCCATGGTACATGGGACTCTGTCCCGTGACCGCCTGAACCTAGCCTGGTACAAGTCAATGCCATGGTACATGGGACTCTGTCCTGTGACCGCCTGAACCTAGCCTGGTACAAGTCAATGCCATGGTACATGGGACTCTGTCCTGTGACCACCTGAACCTAGCCTGGTACAAGTCAATCCCATGGCACATGGGTCCCCGTCCCGTGACCTCCTGCGACCCAAACGGCGAGCCTTCCCTCATTTCGCGCGACGGCCTCAAAGTGGCACCTAGCCTGGCACAAGCGCTGCAGTTGTTGTTGTGACTCTTTGCTAGCGTATGTGTGTGTGTGTGCGCGTGCAATGCTGGGGATCACAGCGCCTACGTCATCTGCAATGTAACACGCGAGCTTTCGCGACCAATATTATAATCCACGATCATATTCTCAGATTAACATAATCTATTGTTATTTATATGACTACATTAACCCCCCCCCCGCAGTGACGGCATCACCTTTGCTCGATGTAATACCGTAACAGCTCATTGACACGTTTTGTCCACGTGACAAACCTGACTAATTGGCTGTGTCGGGTGGTGGTGGGTGAACGACACATTGATATTGACGCGATCTAACGGCAAAAAAAAACAACCTCTCATCATAATTAATCACCTGGGTCGCTCCTTCCTTACAATATTCGAAAGCCACTGCAGCCGGACACTTTAAAATCACCCAGATTGAAAAACGAATTTCTTGAGAACTGCTTCCAAGTCAGTTTAACACCTGGCAGGCTTTCGCGACCAATATTATTCCTAAAGATCGCGTAAGTATAAATGTTGATTTTAAGCTTTCATGACTGCAGGAATCCCCCCCCTCTACCCCCCCCCCCCTGGTTCCTCCCCCCTTCTTACCTATACAACCTCTTGCCATGGCAGCTCTCCCGTTTCAGCAAACTTTTTCTTGCTGTGGTTTTACCACCTGATGAAGATTGCTTGTGTTGCAATCGATTTATTTTATTTCTAACTACGAGACTTTACCGAAAGAACCAAAGAGTATAAACGTGTCGTAACCCTCCACCACCCGACACAGCCAGTAAGGTTTGTCACGTGAACAGCGCGCCAATTAGTTAACTACTTCAGCCCACCGGTGTGTTGGAGAGTAAATCCACAACGTTGACAATTTGAACAGTGCGACGTTTCGCTGGTATTTAAATCCAACGTCATCCGGCAGAATAGTGAAGTCATCCACCTGCTTCCCGGTCTTCAATAGATCAAGAGGACCTCATCACTGAAACCTATCGGGTGTCCTACCCCGCCCGGCTACGTGGCGGTGCAAGAAGCGTTCGTGTGTGAGATGCAAACTCGGAGGCCCCATTGCCTGCCTCGGGCTGGGAGAGGTGGTGGCTCCCCCATGTGGTGGCTGCGTTGAGTCAACTCCTAACACGCGAACAGTATCATCCGTAATAGAGATTTTTTGGGGGGGGATGATGTTGGAAGCAGCCGGATAATCGCGCGACAGTGAATAATCGATGATCAACTGTATTTTTCCGCACGCCCGGCACACCACGTCCATGATGCCTCTTGCCATGGCTGTGGCTGCCAGTCACGTGCCACCTCAATTCAGAATCTGTATTCATACTGGAGGAGGAATTCGATGAGCTTTCAAAACTCTTTTATCACAGATGTCCAGTTGTTGGGGGCACGGAACGTTACAACGGACAAACGGTACAAAAAACACAACAGCAGTGCAAAGTATAGGAAAGGTAAACAGAAAAAAATCACTTTAAAAAATAAGCAAATAAAACTATCAACATTTTTTTATTCCACCAGTTAAAACCCACTGAGCTATTAGCTTCTTTTTCACAAGCGACCTGGCCACAAATGAAGCGGCTGATCACGTGGCAATGTTTACCGCATGAACTCAAGTTGTTGACGTCGTTGTTGTTGTTGTTGTTGTTTGCCTCCGGCAGGAGCCTCATGCCGCCCACGCTTGAGGGCCAGCTGACGATGGAGAAAACCCCGAGCTACTTCGTGACGGAGGCGGCTCCGGCTCGCATCAGCGCGCTGGCGCGGGACCAACGCGACAGCTTCCGCGGAGATCACAACGGCAGCGGCGGCGGCGGCGACGTAGGTGGTGGAGCCATGCGCCTGGTGGTGGTGGTGCGCGACCCCGTGACCCGTGCCATCTCCGACTACGCTCAGACTCTCTCCAAGCAGCAGCAGCAGCAGCAACCACCCACCGCCGCCACCAACGCCACGCGCGTCCCGTCCTTCGAGGCGCTGGCCTTCCGCGCCAACGGCTCGGTGGACCCGGGCTGGAGCGCCGTGCGCATTGGCCTCTACGCGCAGCATCTGGCGCGCTGGCTGCTCCACTTCCCGCTGGGGCGCATGCTCTTCGTGAGCGGCGAGCGGCTGGTGACGGCGCCGGCCGGCGAGCTGGCGCGCGTCCAGCGCTTCCTGGGACTGCGCCCCGTCATCGGGGAGCGCCACTTCGCGTTCGACGCCGCCAAGGGCTTCCCGTGCCTCCAGAGGAGCGGCGGAAAGAGGCCGCACTGCCTGGGCAAGACCAAGGGCAGGCCGCATCCTCGCATAGAGGCCGAGGCCATCCGGAGGCTGCGGGACTTTTACAGGCCCCACAATCAAGAGTTCTACCGGATGGTGGGGCACGACTTTGGCTGGGATTGATGTGGTGAAGATGGTGGCGGAGAGGGTGGTGGCGGCGGTGGTGGGGTAGGAGGTTGGTGCGTTGGCGGAGGTGGTGGTGGTGGTGGCGTTCATGATAGGACGGGAACTGGGGGTTACCATCTCTGAGCTAAGAAAAATATTTATCCGGGGCATTTCATGGCGGGGGGGGGAGGAAAGACTAAGAAGAAGAGGAGGAAGACGAATAATATTCAGACTGGAGGGTCGCCACGCAGCTGACAACAAGCCGGGACTTGCAAACGGCTCGCAGATTATCCCCGGACCGCGGCCGATCTCAACAAGAGGACGGTTCAGGGGACCAAAATAACCGGGACAGGTGGCAACCCCTGCCGTGACACGGTGGAGACACCGACCTGATTGGTGGTGCTGCTGCTGCTGCTGGTGCTAGTGCCAGCGCAAAGTGTTTAGGCAGTACAGCAAGTGGGTTGCCGACGCCATCTGTCCCCGGGTTTGTCGTGAGCGCCGTGTCTGGCTTTGAGACTCGACGAAGCCTATTGCTGGGTAAATTAATCATTGCTGTTAACGTTATTAGTTGTGTTTGTGTGTGTGTGTTTTTTTTATATCACTCGTATTATTATTATTACCGAGCATTATTTAAGTATCTTAAAAAACCCAGTCCGACGAGAGTTCATATCGGAAACTCTGAACGCGTAAGGACGATGCATATCTCTCGTGTGTGTATATATATACACACACACACACGATTTATATATTACCGCTGGTGCCTGATTTTACTCAATTGTCTTCACACACGTGCACTCGGATAAACACACGTGCGTGCGTGTTTAGTTTACATCGAGCAAGGAAATAAATGCAACCCTTGCCAGCCTTTGAAGGACTAAACAACCCGACATCCCACGGAATTTCTCAGCTCTGACTTTTATTTTTAGAGCGCAGCTCTCGGATGTTGGCTTGTAATGTGGGGATCGAGCGTTACTCCCCCCCGCCCCGCACGCGTGCATTTTCTCCGGTGTGATTTTTCTCCACGTTTTCTCCCGCGTGGTGTAAAACCACCCACTGATGGAGTTGGGACAAACGTGCCAACGTAGGACCCCAGAGCTCGGGCAACTTGTTGACATGGAGTTCTGTGTGTTTCCCCGTGCGCGCTCTGAATCGTTCCGTCTGCGTCTGTGTGTCTGTCTCTCTCCTTCTCTCTCTTGAGAGTGAACGAAAACTGTGCGCGCTACAAATACTAAATTATTATTTAGATTATTGTCATCTTTGAATAGATCACGGAGATGGCCGTGACGTTTTATTTTTAGGAAGCCGTCCGTAAATGCACGCCGCCGCCGCAACTCTGCTCGTGCCACCTCCAATTGACATCGAACGTTGAGCCAACGTCCGGCCAACGTTGGCTCGACGTTGGCCCAACGTTCTGCTCGACGTTGGCCCGACATTGACTCAACGTTCTGCTCGACGTTGGCCCAACGTTCTGCTCAACGTTGGCTCTACGTTGACTCAACGTTTTGCTCGACGTTGGCCCAACGTTCTGCTCGACGTTGGCTCGACATTGACTCAACGTTTTGCTCGACGTTGGCCCAACCTTCTGCTCAACGTTGGCTCGACGTTGGCTCAACGTTTTGCTCAACGTTGGCTCGACGTTGACTCAACGTTTTGCTCGACGTTGGCCCAACGTTCTGCTCAACGTTGGCTCGACATTGACTCAACGTTTTGCTCGACGTTGGCCCAACCTTCTGGTCGACGTTGGCTCGACATTGACTCAACGTTTTGCTCAACGTTGGCTCGACGTTGGCTCAACGTTTTGCTCGACGTTGGCCCAACGTTGACTCAACGTTCTGCTCGACGTTGGCCCAACGTTCTGCTCGACGTTGGCTCGACATTGACTCAACGTTCTGCTCGACGTTGGCTCGACATTGATTCAACGTTCTGCTCGACGTTGGCTCGACGTTGGCTCGACGTTGGCATGTCGTTGGAACCATTGGCACGACGTTAGCCCTGACGTTGGCCCCACCTTTACCGGGCAGCGGCGTCCTTGATGCGCTGCAGGCATCGCCGTCTTTTTGTTTTGTTGCGAAGGCCCGGACGATTATCAGACGGCGGCGAGACGATCTGCATTAGCCCCCCTGCGGCGAGAGACGTTAAAGACAGCAGGATCCAATCAGCGGGAAATAAGCTCAAGGGTGGCCTACGCGTTTACATTCTTTGTACGAGGCTCACTGATTGAGGTACGGGGTGGGGGAGCGACTTGGGAAAGTGGGGGGGGGCGGTGGGTGAAGGATGGATGAGGTTAAGGAAAATAGAGCAATGCCAATTATTTTTTGTGGTCGCCTGCGATTACACACGGAGGATGATGAGGAGCAGGAAGCGTCCATCACACTCCAGGCTACGCGCCGCACGTATATGTCTGTATTGTGTTTAACTTCTTTTGCACCGTACGTAGGCGACGGTGATAATCGGAGGCGCGGGGGGGAAGGACGACAATTTCAACACAACAAAGCAGTTCTAAAGAATTTAGTTTTCAATGTAGCTTTACAAATGCATAGCTCCCAGTGCCTTCCTAATATCGGAATGAAGAGCGTTCCAGACGGCCGCAGAAGCACCGCATCTGACAGCGCCGTGCGATGTGGGTGGCCACCGTCTTTGTTCGATGGCTGAGCCAAAAAGCCGCCGCCGCTGCTGCTGCTGCGAGGATGACCGGAGTTCACGTGACGATGGCTTTACGCTCCTTGACGAGATGAGCGAGTTAATTGTGGTCATTTGTGGCGAGCACTTTTTGCGTGTAAGGAAAACACGCGCGTGTGTAATGGGGGTTTTTGGGTTAGTTCGCGTGAATATATCAATTGGTATAATAAAGGTTTTTGGGTTAGATCGCGTTATTTATCAATGTGTCGTAACCCTCCACCACCCGACATGGCCAAAAAGTAAAAAATGTGTCACGTTTACGAAGGACAAATAAAGCCTCCGTGTTCATATAATTTGGCGTTAAACGCGCCCCCACCCGAAACGGCCGATTAGTAAGGTTAGTCAGGTAAACAGAAACGTGCCAATTAGTTGCTAGTACAGCGCACCGGTGTGTTGGAGAGTAAACCCACAGTATTTACAATTTTATTTACGTGACAAACCTTACCAAGTGGCTGTGTCGGGTGGTGGCGGGTTGAACGACGAACGTTTACGCGATCTAACCCCAAAAGAAACCATTTCAGGTGGGAATAAGTTAGCCGCATATACAGCGTGAAACCGCACAAATTAAGTGAACGTCATCTTTTCCTTGGTTTGTTCTTGTCGTTGCGTTACAGACATTGGTGTCCCGCTAGACCATGTTTAGACCACTGCACCACCGCTCCCCACACAAGCTGACACACACATCAATGACGAAGCCACCCACCCACACCACCCACCACCCCGCACCAGGTCGTGCGTGACGTGGGTGTAAAGTGTGGGTGGCTCACACCTCCTCGAAGACGTCTGGCCAGTGTGGAAGAGTAGGCCAAATACGCCTGCAGAGGATGGGCTCTCGAGAGCTCTTTCCCTCTCTCTATCTCTTCCCCCCTCGAGTGGAGGCCTGTTCCACCAGCAGTGCCTTGAGCGGGCAATTGCAGGGCTGCGCCCTTGTTTGCCTTTCGGTTTAAAAGCACAACTTGGTTTTGTGGGCAAGTACTTGCCACCACAGATCATCGGCGTTAAAGCCTGATAAGTTTAAAATGTACATAATGAAAAATATAAACGACTATATAACGAGGATATCCCCCCCCCCTTCCCCCAAAAAAGAACAACTAAAAGCCTCCCCCACCTTTGACACGCGTCTGCAAAATGATCCGGTGGCGAGTTGCCGCTACTCTACGATCCAATCGTTACGTTTTGACACAAAATATGAAGTCATCTTCTTGGTTCTTTCGGTAAAGTCACGTAGAAGGGAAGTAATAAAATATTTTTATTATTTTATCACTTCCCTTCTACGTGACTTTACCGAAAGAACCAAGAAGATGAATCCCTGCAGTCACGAAAGCTTTAAATCGAAAAATATGAAGTGTCGTGCGTTCCTGATCACCGACGCTCGTTTGAACCTCCCAAGCAAAATACGAGCTGAGTGGCAAAGTCGTGGGGCACCTTTTTTTGCCAGTATCACAATACTGGCCAGTATCACAATGCTGGTAAAAATGTATCCCGTGACGTAGCTGCTCACGAGCTGTGAATGCCCTGGTAGTGGCATTGCCCTTGTTCTGTTCGCCTTTTGGCATCGTTCTCTGCTCTGACACTGGTGAGGCCGGGCCCTAAAGAAGGCTGTCTCTGGTGTAGACCAATCAGTTTCAAAGACAATGCCCATATATTGTCAGAGCGTGTTTGTGTGCATGTTCGCTACAAGCACGCGTGGTTATTGTCGACTTGAATCCTTGCGAAATGTATCTGTGTGGTGTTGAACATCTGAACACCTCCTCCTGTTTCATTGACAAAAAGGGAGAAAAAAAATATTCTTATTTTTCAGTGCGCAAAGGCGACCCTTCAACGATGCAAATGTAACGAAGGAGAGCGGTGCCCATTGTAAATTAGTGCCTCTTGCACGAGATCTATATTTTTTATCGGGAGCGATCGATTACACGGTCACGCGCCGTCTTATCCGACAGCTGTCGGAGCGCGTTACGAACGCTGTTGCGTCGTAAGGTCACGAACGTTGCATCGTAAGTTCACGGACTTTGCACCGCGCGTGCGTACTGAAGGGAGGGCTCGTGCCGAGCAAACTGCACTTGCAGAACTTTGTTATGCGATGTTGCCAAGCGCAGCAATCAGCACAATGGAGATGATACTTTAAAGGCTACAAATAACCAAAAGTTATCTAGGCAAAAATTATACCGCATCGCGGCAAACCCCCGATTAGCATGAGCAACCGGTTTCTATTGAAGATCGGCGAAGATATTTGGAGGTGCATTCTTTTTTACCAAAGAAATATTTTTGACGCAATGTACATAACTCAGGTAACAAGAAAAACGCTTAAATTAAGCGCGCAAATGTGTTATTTACTCTCGTTTGTTTTATTCGTCTGTTTTTCTTTCTTGCTTTTAAACACAAACACGCCAAGGCATTCTGCTTCAAGATGCCACATTTAAATTAATATAGCCTCATAAATGACACACACACACGCGAGTCCATGCAAAGGCCGCCCAGAGTAAAGGGGAAATGAAGCGTAAAATTCCCCCAATGCCCTCCATCTGTGTGACCTCGCACAAAAACGGTGACCCCACAAACCAGAGGTGATCGTAAAGTTTAAAAAAACGTCGCTCAACAAACCTTCAGTGACTTTCCAGCTCATCGACAACGCGAGGCATTGGTGCTCAACTGCCCAGTTTTTGTCCAGTCCTGCAGGTCCACTTGGTGGAAATTCCACATTCCCATGGCGGGGGGGGGGGTGTGGCGAGTCTATCCAGAGGACAATACTCCGCTGTCAACTTCACCACAAAAATGTGGTACCTATTTTATCGACCCCCCCTCCCTCCCACCGCAGGGATGATCGGCCTAGACAATCCGTCCCTGGCCAGGATGTGAACTCGCGACCTTACCGAGCAACGGCTGGCCGATGCAAGCGAATTCTGATCAATAAATGGCATCGAATTTCGTCTGAAGGAATCGGGATGTGAGGTTTAAGGATCGTGTCCGGAGGGATTAGTGGGGGGCCCTTCCAACCTGGCCATTGTGCCCCCCCTGGGGGGTCTACGGGAAACTCTGGGCGGCCCTTGTTCGTGCATGGCACGAGTTCACCGTTCGTGTGTTCGTTCCGATTGAGCGTGAACGTGGGTGCCATAGGAGGCGGCAATGCTTTACGTTATTATCTGCGGTATAAACTCGACACGCGCGACACGCATGCACGCGTTCAACGGCGTACACAAATGTAAAACGGCCGCGGTGATGTTGCGTTAGTTGCGAAACGGCCCTCGGATTCATCACCACCACGCATATACACACTTAAGTTATTTAAACGCGCAGGAATATTGAATAAAGTATTTATATCTTTTGGACGCATGTGTATGGGTACTCCTTAATTATTATTTTTTCACACAAAGCCCGCCGAAAAACTGTGCCACACACTGCCAGCGAGATCCCGTATCGATCAACGTCCTTAACTTAACCTTCAGGTTAAGAGGCGCTTCACATCGTCAAGATCATCGAGGAATTTAGTAGTTATCTCCTGGAGGTATGTTTAATTTATTTCGCATCGTACATGGCCAACCGTGGCTAATCGGAGATGCCAGTGGTGTAAATTCCTGTCGAAAGCGAGCGAGCCTATCCGTGAGAACCCACTTGTCGTTGACTTGCTCACAGTGTGGTGCTTATATTATCGATACCGGAGGGATGATAGCCTGGTTCAATACCCCCCTCCCCTCCCACGCAGAATCACTTACAAAAGGGCAGAGGCTGAGATACCCCTCTCTCCCCTGCGGGAGAGACGAGATTTAAGCAGACATCTGAATTGCAAGATCAAGTGTGCGAACCATGACATCATCACGACAGTACAGACCAAACTGTTTATTCAACCAGGAAAGGCACAGAGTAATATCGATCTTTCTCAAGTGAACTGGCTCTCACAAATGGATAGCTACGATGAAACGGTGTTATCATGTGGAAAAACGTACAGCAGCCAAATACTCGAAAACGGGTGTTTTTAAATGTGGAGGAATAAACCTGGAGGACCCGGAGAAAAATCCACGCGGCCCAAAGGGAGAACATGCAAAACTCCAAATATACAGGCGTCAGGGTTGGGATCGAACCCACAAACTCCTGCATACGAGGCTAGGTAGTTAACATCGCACCACCGCTGCACCCTAAAATTCAGTGCAAGTCACAGTCTTCCCTCAACGATAGTGGAGGCCTGAAGCTCTTTCATAAAATCACTCGCAACTCTGATTTCATAATCCACGACAGGCAAAGGTTCAAGCAATGTCCGAAATTCCTGGGTAAGTACAGTACTCTGTACACCGCTTCGATTTGGACTGTGTGGACTCCATTGAGAATTATAATTTCGAAACTGGAGATAGCATGGAAATAGACAAGCCAGAGCGGAAATTGACACCGTATAAGCCAAGCACATTTTCGTCACTGTATTTATACGGCTTGATAAAGTCTAAATTGCGATAACCCCACTCATTTCATAACGATAAGCACTTAATTCACTCTTATCAACCAAAGCAAGAAAATGGCACGCAGTAAAGTTAAGCCACATTAGGTCTTATTGACAAAGTGAAGCATCTGGTATTGAATCTTGATTTGAAGCTTTCGTGACTGCAGGAATCCATACTCTTTGGTTTTTTCGGTAAAGTGACGTAGGTAGAAAACAAAATGGTATTGGCTGAAGGTCCATTTGGAACAATTTATGTTGGCGACGGGTGACCGAGCACAACCCCAATCCTCTTGATCAGTGAACTCCTTTTCTATGCAGTTGATAGCAACGATGGGATATGTAAACTCTGGGTTCAAGCATCCATCAGTAACCCAGCTGACACTAAAGGATATCACAAAGGCATTAAACTCGTGGGGAGTGGCAGTGCAGCAGCACTGAGGCCGTCTACCCGAGTTCGCTTCCCATTCACGGCCAATAGCAGTGACAATTACACTGGTCAACAAAAAAAACTTTTTTCTGGCCTGGACTTTTGCAGCTGTTTTAGACTAATTTCAGGGTGCAGATTCCAAATCTGATCTCAGATTTGCTCTATCACACAATTTTTATGCTATCGGCATAACCCATTTTCATCGATTTTACCCGAAATTAACGGTCACTTATGATTGCAAGTTGTTGTGAGTCAGTGACTGCTTTAGTGTTAAAATATTGTGCTGTATTTTTAGGATAGTGTTTATAATATCATTTTATGTAGATATCCACGTTTAATATTTTTTCTTCTGCAGTTAATGAAAATGCAATATTTTATATCTCAAAAACCTGATGCGACACAAAAACTGATGCCAGATTTGGAATCAGCACCCCAAAATTACCTTAAAATCGTTGGAATACCTTATGCCAGAAAAAGTGTGTTGACCAGTGTTATCTGAACCGGTCCTGTGTCGACTGCCTTAATTACGTCCTTGGTGCAATGTGCAAACATCCCCACGAGTTGCGACAAAGGTGGCAGGGCATGGTGCTGGTCACCCTCCACCTTGTGCCATGTCAGCGTTCGTTAAGTGCTCACTAACAGCACTTGCCAAGTCTGCTTAACACATAGCGTTCATGATCAATATTATCCATGAGGGTTTTTTTTTGGGTTAGATTGTGTAAATGCCATTAAACCTGCCACCACCCAAAACAGCCAATTAGGTTTGTCACGTAAACAAAATGTGGCAATTAGTTACGAGTTCAGCACACAGATGTATTGAAGTAAACCCACTAACTGTAAAGGTTGTGGGTTTACTCAAAACACAGGTGTGCCGGACTAACTAAATTTGCACGTTTACTTTGAAAAACCTTATTAATGGGCAGGTGGTGGGTTTAACGTTTATATTCACGCAATAAAACAAAAAAACCCTCGTATGGACTTGCCGAGTCTGTTTAGGCTATACAGGAGAAAAAACATAATTTCAAGGGCAGTCTATGGTTCAAACACTGCCATCTAGTGTGCAGACTACTCCACTGCAAGCAACAGCATAAAGCAACACAATGGACTTTTGGGGTTTTTTATTAATAGAACGCACAGCAATTTCAAATTGTAAGCATAATATCCAATACTACGCGAGTCATATTGTCTATAACTGGAAGAAATGCCTCCGCAGTTACAGTAGATGCAATGAATGTAAAAGGCCAACTGCAGTCATTGCTAGATTAAATTAATAGTAAGAGGCATTTCCAGTTGTAGAATTAACAATAACAAATGTACACATCTTTATTACAAAAATGTTGTGTGGGCAGGTGTGTAAGTACGAATTTTTTTTTATCCTAGAGACTAATTATAGCAGTGGTACAAATGTTCCCCCTGCTCAAATGAGCATAGGCAAGTTAATCTCCAAATTAATATGGCCAATTTATCCAAAGGTCAAGTTGTTGCATGTCTATGACTGGATTAAACGTTTATTTTTTTTGCACCGACATAAATTTGCAGTGGGATTTTTTTTATTTTCCAGTTCTCACCTTCCAAAAGAGATGTCAATTGGCTCATCTGGTTCAAGTTTAGATTTTATCAACCGTAAAAAAGGATGTTGGGGTCAAGCCACGCCTCAACCAGGATGAGCTTACAACTTTAAACATTGTGCCCCACTCGGCCAAACAAAAGATGTAGTAACAAGTCATTCCAAATAAAAGTCTTGAAATGGTATTTTCAGAACTCGGAAATTTCCCACCACTGCATTGGCCGCTTGACGACGTCAAACAAAAAAAATTAAAAAAATAAAAGTGAAATGATAGTTTTTAATTTTGAATGCACCTTCTTAAAATGAGTTGTGTCATTACATTTGCATCTGGCATTGGCTGGGGCTGGAGAGCCGAGGAACTCCCGCAGCTGAACACTCCTGCACAGCAACACAGCTCTGCTCTCCGCCCGCATCATGTAACCCTAACCACCAACCACCACCACTACACAACCGCTAGTGTACTCACCGCCTGATGCACAGAAAATACAAGACAATGTGGTTAGTCTTCATTTGCAAAAACACAAAACTGCACACAGTCGACACAAACGTTGCAAATAAAAAAACACAACCTAAATATTTCTGCGCAAGTCTACAAAGCAAAATCTTTTTTTTTAATATATATACATCACGTGTACACAAGCACCACGCCAAAACTATAGCAGTGTTTGGCTGCTCATTGGCATCGTCTCAAATTTCTATGTATAGCATGGAAGTTGTTCAAAAGGGGCCCGGACACTGCTATTGTTTGCGTCAAAAATTCTCACTGACGATTAAATGCAAAAACAAAAAAACTAATTAGAAAACAACTTTCTTAAAATCCACAACTATACTTGGTGAATTTCACCCTCGCAGACCACCTATGCCATTTCAGCAGTCGTAAGGAACAGCCAGACTGGCGATGATTTCCAATTTCCAATGGAGTCGTAGAATTCCAACAATATTTTTTTAGCTTTCGTCTTCTTTCCCAATGTCGGATCTGCAGGGTGAAAACAAACAGCACACACAACAATTACACACACGAAAAGCCGGCATTCACAAACGCGACTGTATTCAATAATCTGCTAGTGTAGAGTGTGTGCTTAATGCGTAGTGTCACCGGATAAAACTGAATTCCATCCCAAACTGACAGGTCTGTCCTTGCATTTGCAATGTTACAATAATTAAGCAATTATCAGTCACTTCTGTACAAGCTGCAAGTGAAGATCTTGGGGTTTCTAAACGTTAACTGTGGTGGGATTCAGTTAAAGCTCCGAGTGATGTGTTGTTCTGACAACCTGTCATGTGAGCAAGTTACCTCAATGATTGCATGCAAATTATTCCATCACTGGCAGTTAACGTTGCTTTGAACGTACTACGTGTACATTTGTTGCACACGAATGTATATAATAGGTGGCTGATGTTATAAGAACGGCCACAGCGTTTCAGCAGTCTCTGCTTGTGTTAAAGGATGGCCATGTGGAGGAGCCTCATTTTGCAGACGTGCATTTCGCACCGTCGTTGTCGCCCGCCGACTCCGTTGCAACTTACCGCGGGGCAGCGGCAACAGATTTATCCTTTGGCCCTTACCACTTTACCACCGATAATCACTTTGCCTTTTTTTCCTCCCTAATGCGCTCCAGCACCACCAACAGCCACAACAACGCCACACCACCTCAACCGCCAGCCGGCAGCTACAGCGCCACACCACCCAGCTACTCCGACCCCCAACAGTAACGCCGGCTCATCAGCAGGGCCGCTCTCCGGCGTCTAGCCGCACGCTTCAAAATGCAGCAGCACAGGTCAGCGTCGGGCGCGCCAAACACCACCCCCGCTCTCCCCCACCCCCTGCGCCACAACCGCCTCCGCTATAGAGATTGGCACACACCAACATCGCATTCGTGTACCGTCAAAAGGCACGCCTATCATCAACTACGTTGCGTTACACACCAGAGTCTGCGTTCGAATGGGTCGATGAGATATCTCTCTGGATTTAATTTGGTTATTTTTTTCTTTTGAGCCAGTCCAATGGGATTACCAAAATGACACAAACATTTCAAGGGTGGGCCGTTTAAATGACGGATACGAATATACCCGCAGAAAAAAGGGGGGCCAAATTTGTCGTTTGCATGTTTGTTGGCATAAGGTAGTCAAAATGGGATTTCAACTAAGCACACATATTAAGAGAACATTTAAATTTAGGAGCGATAAAAATGTTGCAAATAAAGTTAAAACGAAATTAAGAATAATTTAGTTGGCCAATTTGTTTAAAATAATGGACATTTATATGTACTTTATAGCACGGTATGTAATAAAGAGCTACATCTAAGAATAAAACAGGTCATCAGCATTAAGTCATGCATTTCAAGGCAAATGATCAATGCAAAACAATCAACATTAACAGTAACACAAGGCAATACTTTTGTAAATTCTTAAAAGACGCAAACCTAAAAAGCACTTGAGTTGTGTGTCAACTGGGCTGTCCAACACGAGATTGAATCCTCATCAGTGAGGAAACTAAATGAGAGTCGCTTTCAGGACACATTTTAAGGTATTCCTGTTGTCACTGCATCATGACAGCCATACATATCCATGCAACGTCTCTAAACACACTATGAGACCTTTACCAGTGGCAAAATATAGTAATAGGTTTTTACCCTTTCAACTGGTACAAAAACTGACACCTTTATACAAGGCATCATATTTGCAATAACCACAACACAAGCAGTCAAAATGCAAACAAAAATAAACAACTCTGTCATTATATCATCATGCATATCATTATCTTTAGAGTTATTTTTGTTTGCATTTTGACTGCTTGTGTTGTGGTTATTGCAAACATGATCCCTTGTATAAAGGTGTCAGTTTTTGTACCAGTTGAAAGGGTAAAAACCTATTACTATGTCTCTAAACACAATTAAGAAATTAGGTTTCCAACGAGTGCATATTACCTGTTCCGATACTCAAATCTGAACAAACATTGATGAAGAAAATAGAAAAGCTGACCAAATACACAAAGCCACATGGAGAGATGCATGCTGGGAAATCAATAAAGATGGAATTGAGGGCCCCGGAAAAGTAAACACTTCATACTGGCTTTTGGTGAAGGTTTGTGCAGGACACATGGCGGGAAGCGATTAAAAAGATCTGTGAAGAATGGAAGCCAAAGTAGGGAACAATGCCACAAAGGACGGCCACCATGGAGATGGAGTGATGAGATTAGCTGATGTGCAGGAATGAATGAAGACTGCAATATCACGAGACGTGAGAGAAGATAGCAATGGCGGTAAGGGCTGTCATTGTGCAGTTGACAATAATAATTCACATTTTATAAGTAACAATTCATCCATCCAGGGACCTCGGTGAACGACGACATTCCTGTCAAGTCAACAGATGCCAGTGTGCAACCAGCACTTTCAAACTCGTGATGGCTACGCTCGGACCAGACTACAAATATCGCCAGCATATTACTGCAGCAGCAGAGTAAACATGCCCCCCCAATGGCTACGAATCGGGGTTACAGATTCCGGTGGCAATTTTCCTTTTAGATTGCGTCTTCCGTTAACGCGCATTAAGCAACCCGTTACATAAATCAACCCGCACTTTGAATAATATACAAAGTCTTGTGACGCACCCAGCTAACCACGAACGAGCGCATCCCCGCCACCCCCCACTCACTTGTTGCCGTTCTCCCCGTGATTGCGTGGTGATGCAGACCTGCGTGGGGATTTGGATCCCGATCGCGAACGCTGCTTAGACTTGGAGCGCGAGCGGGTCTTGGACTTAGACTTGGAGCGAGACTTGGAGGGTGATTTGGATGTACGCTTGCGGTGCTGCTTGGCGGGGCTCCGGGAGCGGCTCTTCGAGTCCGACTTGGACCGCGACCTGTGGGGGCAACGGCGTTAAAAACGGAGAGCAAAGCTGTGCCAAAGTGAATCACTTGATACAGCTATCGTGCTGTGACGGTTCCACCTGAAGACGGAAGCTTGTGTTGCCTCCGAAACGTCGTGATTTTTATTTTATTAATTTAAATTTTTTACATACGTGACTTTAACGAAAAAACCTAAGAATATTTGAACAGGAAAGGCCCACCGAGCAATAAAGATTTTTTTAAGGGACCTGGCAACAAATTGTAGATCAACGAAGTGAAAAAATTTGGGAGCCAAATCCTCTAAACCGGGCGTGCCAACTTATTAGCATGGCAAAAATGCTTGAAGTACGAAATAACTTCCATTAGAGGGACATTTTGAAATGGTGGGCCTCATTTTAGTCGTGGCCCAAATGAAGAAAAGTCACAGGGAATACGTATCCCACACCGCTCGCCTGCGAGGTCGTCGATTCGATCCCAAACCTGACACCTGTAATATTTGCAGTTTGCATGTTTTCCCAGTGGTCACGTGGATTTTCTCCGGGTCCTCCAGCTTTTCCCTCAACATTTAGAATCGACATGAGTTTTAGAGTGTTTGGCTGCTATACGTTTCCACATGTGCCACTTTGTTGAGCTATCACTCGTGGCCAGGGCACTTCTAAAAAAGAGCTATTGCATGTAACTCAGTGCGCCTTCTCAGGCAGTAAAATTAAACAAGAGTTTAGTTTTATATTCTTTGGGTCTTTCGGTAAAGTCACATAAATAGGTTGTAATTAATAAAAATGAGAGAAACAAAAAACTTCGACGTTTCGATCGCAACACAAGCTAGATTTGAAGCTTTCGTGACTGCAAGGATTTTACCGAAAAAACCTAAGAGTACGCAACACAAGCGGCTACAATTCCTCGAGTACACCATCTCTCCATTGTTAACAATCTCCGATGCTCATCAGTTTAACCCCTCACACAAACTTCTCCACTCATTCCACCTGCAACCGCTGGGGAGAGCCGAGGTGAGGAGCCCGGCTCTATCCACTGCAGGCCTAGACTACTGGCAATAGCTTGCTCTATCCACTGCTGGCCAAGAATACCTCTAGTACACCATGCCTATTGCATGCGCTATCCGTTGCTGGCCTAGGCTCCATCTCTATAGCTTTGGCCCCATCATGGCCTAGACTCCATCTCTATAGCTTTTGTTCCATCATGGCCTAGACTCCATCTCTACAGGATGCTCTATCTACTGCTGACCTAGACTCGTGTGCCCCGCCCTAACACTTGGGCTACGCCTACTTTGAAACCTTCATAAACAGCTGCATTCGAGGCTTACCCCCCTTTTACCTCCGCCTGTTGACAACCGCTTGTGTTGCGATCGAAACGTCGTAGTTTTTTGTTCGTTTTTATTAATTCGAACCCATCCACGCGACTTTACCGAAAGACCCAAAGAACATGAACTCCAGCAGTCACGAAAGCTTTAAGTCAAGTTTAGTTTAAGTCTCAACGTGCGTGCGCGTCCCCACCTGGAGCGGCTCTTGGAGCGTCGCCGCCTGCGGTCCTTACGGTCGCGAGAGCGCGAGCGGGAGTGCGAGCGAGATCGACTCGAGCTGCGCGAATAGCTTTTACGACGTCGTCCACTGCTGCTGCTGCACAGACGGAAATGGGAGTGCACACCAAAGGCGTTGTTGAACAATTTGCTAATGACGAATTGCCAAAATACAGCGCTGTAAAAAAATGCATCCTTGTCACTGTGCTTACACATCTACACTCCCTGCTTTCATCAACTCGCACTGACCAGCAGCCAATAAACCCCCTCGGGGCGCAGACTGCGGCAGGGGATATCGGTGCCACACGCTGCAGCGTCAAACTACGTTGCAAGGGTGTGTCCCCCCCCGGCTGTGTTTTTGGGGACAGGAGGACCGATTGGTTTTGATTGGGGCCCACAATAACCAAGCAAGTTGAGATCCACTGCTCTACCTAAAAGCTTTACCTCTCCGCCATTCCACAACGCCACGAAACCCAGCCAGCAAGACTCAAACTAACCTGCCGTGCGTCCGCCTCGGTGCGGCACGGCGCTGGAAGTAGGGGTCAGCGGGCCGGCTGTACCGCGCCACCTGCACGCGCAGCTCGCGCCCGTCAAGCATTTTTCCATCCATGGCATCCATGGCGTCCTCGGCGTCGCGCTTATCGTAGAAGCGCACGAAGGCGAAGCCGCGGCTCTCACGCGTGAAGCGGTCGCGTGGGATGTACACGTCGCCAACGTCGCCGTACTTCTCGAAGGAGCGCCGCAGCATCTCGGGTGACGTGCGGTACGTCAGGTTGTCCACCTGCAATGTGCGGGAGGGAATTGAGAATGGCACCGCACGCGCAGATGTGAATGTGGCTCGAACGTCACCGTAAAGCAAAAAACAGGTTCACAGTTTTATTTAGAATTGCCCTGTGAGCAAAGATGCTCTTAAATCGGGTTTCATCAACTGCCGCGATTCGGATTCGAGTTCGTAAGGCTCACCCACTTATTATATGCAAGTCCGCACCTACAAACCGATTCACAATGTGACTTGCCTGCCTTACGCATCCGCCACCCATAAATGAGAAAACTCAAAACCCCTAATCATTCTAGGATCAACGACGAGAGGGTTCATCAACTCGCAGGCTGTGGGCCAAACGTGACGTGCAAATGTTCATGTTGTGGCTTGCCAAGAGCCGATCCCCAAGATGAAAGGGATGTAGGCGATAAAGAAAAAAATTAACACCTTCGTCAATACAAGAATTAAGATGATATGAATTCGTCAATGATATCTTTCCTAAGGCAGTGTTATTGACGAATGTATCGAGTGTCCGTTTTGCTTTTACAGCACTAACAAAACGTGTTAAATATTAAATGAGGTGAAGGAGCTAAACCAAAGATACATTTTGAGACAAGGGGGGTGTGTGGGGAGGTACACGTGGCCACGTGAGGATCGTACGAAGCACGCCAATTATATTTTCGCCTTTCGTAAAATATTAACTTCAAGAAACCTGAATTACGCGCTCACTAACTTTTTTATATCTCACCTCGCTCTACCTCCCTGCACGCGCTTCTGCTCCAGCAAATACATCCTCAATAGGTGGCGGCTTTATCTAAAAACTGTGTTCTATCTTAGCAGGTAAGGCCCACGGAGATGTAGAACTTTTCAGAAGCGATCTGGCCACAAATAATAGCTCAACTAAGTGGCTTGTGGAAATTTATAGCAGCTAAATACGTAGTCTAAACGCATGTTTATAAATGGAGAGGGAACCCTGAAAATCCATAGAAAAATCCACGCCACCACGGGGAGAAAACGCAAACTCCAAATATACAGCAGGCGTCAGACAGGGTCGGGATTAAACCCACGACCTCCCCCTGTATACCAGGCGAGGTAGTTAACATCTCCTGCTCACTTCCAAGACTCCATGCTTGAAACTTTGCTCCTTTGTTTCCCTGATCGCATAGCCTGATACTACCTCACCTATTAAATATAAACTGCAAAAAGTAGCCATATTCACCTATGGACACAGCGTCCTACGATGGAGTCGCGTTTGGCCACCTTCTATATCAACGCATTTACTGCGAATCCACTTACAAGGAGACACAAATTATAAGCATTACTAAAAGTGTGTGCTATGTTCAACTACTTTTGCACCATAAGTAGCCGACCGTGCCAATCGGAGGTGCGGAGGAAGAACCCAAGTGTGTTATTTAAGGGACACCATCGATCGTGAAGGTACCTCATGGCAACAGAAACGCAACACGTGATTAGAAGAGCCCAACAACGACTTCCCAAACAATGAAATCCAAGGCAAGAGACTGCCACGGTATACATTTAAAGGAAATGTTCGGCAGTGTATACACGCCGCAAGTCCAGCATGACAAATCTTAAGCGACGGTCCAACACTGCAGAACACGGGCCAATATTACACAAGTCTGTTTTTTTTCGATTGTTTTACCTACGTGACTTTACCGAAAAAACAAAGAGTATTGTGATTTTATTTAGTTGTTTTCATTTATTTCATTGTTTTACCTACGTGACTTTACCTAAAAAAATCAAAGAGCATGAATCCTTGCAGTCACGAAAGCTTCAAATCTAGAATATTACACAACTTGATTCCATAACAATTACACATTTAAAGCAAATTATTTTTTTAAAAATAACTTCAAACATCAGATTTAAATTGACATAAATCTAGAATATTACACAACTTGATTCCGTAACAATTACACATTTAAAGCAAATAATAAAAACTTCAAACAAATCAGATTTAAATGCACATTAAGGTATATATTACGTAGGTAAAAATAAATTAAAATGAAATTCTTGCCTATTACTTCTTTTATTATTTATTTTTACCTACGTGACTTTACCGAAACAACCTAAGAGTATGAATCCTTACAGTTACGAAAGCTTCAAATCTAGAAGTATATATCACGACTGCAACCACCACGTGCTCCAGTTGTAACTTACCCGAGGAAGATTCCAGCTAAGAAGAAATTCGACATTTATAAGAGGCCGTCAATCGCCAACTCATCATCAAATATTATAAATCCAATGCTGGTTCTAGGCCTTTCCAAATCGCCGCCAACCTCTTACGATACGGCGATGAAGCTAACGCAAATTTGAACTTAAACAATTAGAAAATTAAAAATACATTTAACCTCCTCGGGCATCTTTGTCCATGCGACGCCGTTTAAATAATGAACGGATTCCGACGCGTTCATTCGACTCCTGAACATCACATTTAAAACACACGACGGCGTAATAACTTATGAACGACCACTGCGCCATCACAATATAACATTTCGGCGGATAACATTTAAAGCAAACGCGTAACGTTACACAATCCTTAACTTCAACACGAGGATAGGCTTAGGCCCGATTAGTAGGCCGATATTGCGCCGCACCTTAAGCGTGTGCATGCCGTCCACATCTGGCGGTGGGCGTCCGTAGCTCATGGTCGGCTCTTGACTGATGACTCTTGCCGAGGATAAACGAGTGAAGTTCTTAACTTTGAAGTCAAACTTGTGATTTCAACGTCTCTGTGCGGAGCGCATCTGTAGAGCGTCCAAACTGCGCCGCTTACTGCCACAAAATGGCGCTTGGCGACGAAACAATATGGCGGTTAGGTCACGTGACACGCCCCCCACCCCTCCCCACCCCTCCC
>CM025641.2:3712259-3732822 GCA_014621495.2 Entosphenus tridentatus | reverse complement strand
AGACCTCCTTATCCATTATGCGAAGCTTTATGCCCGCCTGCCCGCTGTGTTCCCAGAACTTTAAGCTCAACGGGCCTCTCAACGACGCCCTCACCGTGGTGGAGGACGAGAAGTGGAAGCGAATTCGGAGCGTGCTCAGCCCCATGTTCAGCACGGGGAAACTCAAGGAGGTGAAGAGTGGAGGCGGCGCGTGTTCGCATTCTGGAGCTCACGGCACGCGCGTCGACAACTTTTGTGCGCGAGAACCGCCGCCATTTTATATTCATCATTCGTAATGGGTTCGTGTCACCTCGCCCGCCCGCCCGCCCGCGCGCCAGCAGCCTAACGAGGCGCTATCATTGGCCGCAATATATCGATTCAACAATTTTACATACAGGTAGTCCCCGACTTACGATGTGGATGCGTTATGACGACCCCATCGTAAGTCGAAAATATCGTAAGTCGGAGATGGCCTCGCCTACCCAGGAGTCTTAAAGAATGGTGATAATTTAGCAAAACAGAGAAATTTACAGTGCCGTACTGTATAAACTATGTACTGTATGTATTTATTAATTGCAATACTGTATTGCGCAGTAAAATGTAAAGTAAAAAAACCAAGGTAAACTCTTAGCCTACCTATATGAACTAAAATTTAATATAAAGTTTTTTTCAGGAAACAATCCTATCTGTTATATAAACTTTCAACATGCATTGAACGTATCGTATCATGGTAACCTTAAAATGAAATCGCTAAAGCTACGTATCATACATGCATTGAACGTATCGTAACGTATCATATTGTACTGTACTCACCAAGATTCTGTCCGTCGTCTGCATACTTGAACGATGTTAGGTTGTTGATGGCAATTTTGTCGTATCGCTATCGCCATCGTAAGATCGAAATATCGTAAGTCGGGGACTACCTGTATTTTATCTTTACACGGAGGGCAGCCAACGTCAGTTAGTCTCTCCACCACGAATAAGGAGGCAACGAATTAATTTTTTTTAAAATAACAAAAAATAACCGGGCAGTCATTCACCCCCGCGGAGATAACAGGATGAATTTGTCTAGACGCGAAAAAAAGTGCGGATGATAGAATGCCATACCGCTCAGACTTTTGGGGAAACGTATCGGATTATCGCGGATAATAGGAAGAATACGGGCCCGCTGATTGTCAGAGTTTCACGCGGACCCTGCAGCTGTTACTGAATAAATAGGAGTTGCGGATGATAGGGCCGCAATTAAGAGGAGTTCTCCTGTAGGAAGTGGTTAATTTTGAAAGGTGTGCTTGGTGGTGTGAGATGTAGTACTGATGCAACAGGTGCGCAGTGTTGCGACATGCTGTTGCAACTCTTAGAGGCCGATAGAAAATTCCATACGAACCGGTGGTGAGTGACACTCATTTGGAAACCCACCACCGACTGGACATCTTCCAAAAAAGAACTTCATAGCTCATCGGATTTCTCCAGCATAAACAAAGATTATGATTTGTTCTAGATTTGAAGCTTTCGTGACTGCAAGGATTCATACTCTTAGTTATTTCGGTAAAGTCACGTAGGTAAAAAATGAAATTTAAATTAATAAAAAATAGAATAATAATAAATTAAACTTTCTTATTTTATTTTTTACCTACGTGACTTTACCGAAAGAACTAAGAGTATTATGATTTGTGTAACTGAAAGCTTTAAAAGGTAAAAAAAAACATATTTCACAGGCGGTGTTTCTTTCAGGTGACGTTCCAGGCAATGGGCCTACTTCATAGCCCGTAAAAAAATGTGCCACTTTATATACGTTTGCTTTTAAGGCCACGGTGTTGTTATTGACTAACGTGCTAAGTTTTCGTTGTTAACTGTGCTTGTGTGCACGACCGCCTTGAACGCGGCAGCAATAGCTGCAGAATCACCGGATAATTTGTATCATGTCAAATACATTTACCGCACAAGTTGACAGTTTTAAAACGTCTGTGTACACGGTGTGTGTCGCCACGCATTTTCCGCGCGTGTCTCAGTCGACACTGTGGGGCGCGCTTCCAAACGAGGCGTTCCATCTCAAGGGCACTCTCAGCGGTGACACATTTTAATCAATCAATTAATGTTTCTCGCTTAAAAATGTAAAAATTTGATCTCTTGGCACTCGCAACCCCCATGTATACCTTTTGCGTTTGCTGAGAATACACCCATGGCGTAGCGCCGGAGAACAGACTGACTCGCAGTGATTTTTATACACAGCCCTTTATCTATCCACTGCTGGATGAAGGCCTCGCCGTGCCTCACATCAGGGTCAACTATTTGAACCAGGCCTGGGTCACCTCCCCTCCCCTCTCCCCCGCCCCCTTCTCCAACTTTCACTGACCAGCATTGTAAAGTATAGTCAAAACAAGCCCTGTCATCGAACACATACGTATAATATTGTGTGGTGGTATAAGTACATTTTTATTTTAAAACCACTGAACAATTACTGCTACCTATAGAACGTGTTCACTTTCCTGTGTGGTCCTGTCAACTCGCAGGACGCCCGTTGTGCGCTAACGTGGTGGAGTGTTTGTAACAAATCGCTCGTTACGCAGAGACAAGGGTCTAAGGTCTGTCTCGCCTGAGGCATGCGCTCTCTTTTTCAATCCGTCGTGCACAGTTCGTTGTCCTTCCCCCGCGACTCCGATCAGCACGGCCGGCTATGCACGGTGCGAAAGAAGTTGAGCATACAGGGACTCTTATACTTATGAACATTCCACGTATGAACTTTCAGAGATACGAACAAATCTGTCCGTATGTCCAGTTGCCTGTTCGGATCGAGAGTTGTAAGTTCAACCGCCGCGCAATGGTGGTGGTGACATCTACATTTGCAGAACACGAAGAACCAGCGGCATCTACATCTACAGGAGGTCATACAACTTTTAAAGCCATTCCCTGTGTTTAGCGTACACGCCGTAGAACATGTTTGGAAGCGATATTAAGTCGGACTTACGAACACATCGACTTACGAACAGATCTCTGATACCTAACTCGTTCATAAGTAGAGGAGTCCCTGTACGGACATATACATATGCTTGTGAACATTATTGTCCAACAAGCTATGGGCCTTCTGGACCGCTGTGCAGGTATACGTCTCTCTCTCTCTCTCTGCGTCTTCATCGGCGGAAGAATCGGCCCCCTGATGTGCCGCTGCCACCGATTTTTAAATCCTTTATATTAAGTTCACTTGCTTGCTTGCTTGCGCGCTTACGACCGTGCAAATCTTCCGGTCGTTTTTTAACCCACTTCCCGTGATCCAATCGAGTTGACATTTTGCACACAGACTCGTTGTGTGTGACAATTAATTTTCCTGAAATTTTTTTTCCAAAATTGTACACTTTTTAGGAAAAAATAAATTATATTTAATTACCAATTGGTTAATGGTGGCAGGCATTTATCTGACCCATAGGTGGCAGCCATCTCAAGCCAGAGGACGAGAGGACTCTAGCTGCCACGCATATAAAGGATTTATAGTGAAAAACTTGTTTTTACGGGTTAATTTTTTTCGGTCTCGCTTCAGGTGTTCCCCATCGTCAAGCACTATGGCGACCTGCTCGTGCAGCAGGCAGAGTTGAAGTGTAACGCCGGCCAAAGCTTCGATGCAAAGAAGTGAGTGAATCGAGCAGTTCAAGCTCCCCGGGCCTCTTAGGGAGGTTGCCACAGCGGTGGTGAAATGGTTATGTGCACTGGGCTCACAATCCGGAGTTCGCCGATTCGATTTTCTTTCTCCCGGCGCGGCGCTTGAAACGATGGCGCGCATTTCTCTAATCCCTCCCCCCTCACCTGGCAGTGTTCACCGCAGCCAATCGGCAAGCCGCGTGTGGTTGGGTAAAGTGTGGGTATGCCCAAACTCTCCACACGTCTGGTCAACGTGGTAGGTGTGTGACGGTGGCAAGATGTTGACTACCTCGCCTAGCATGCAGGAGGTTGTGGATTTGACCCTGATGCCTGTGTGTTTGGAGTTTGCATGTTCTCCCCCGTGGTCACGTGAATTTTTCTCCGGGTCTTCCGGTTTTTCCCTCATTCATAAACATGCATTTAGAGTGATTTGAAGCTTCCGTGACTGCAGGAATCCATACTCTTTGGTTCTTTCGGTAAAATCACATGGGTATAAAATAAAATCACGTTTCAGGCGCTCAAAATGTCGTGATTTATTTTATTTTATACCTACATTTAGAGTATTTGGCTGCAATAAATGACCACACGAACCACTTCATTGAGCTATAATTTACACCATTGGAACCTCATTTGCCAGTAAAAAATATGATAATTGGTTGCCAAATTAAAGGGTAAAAAAACAATTATGAGCTATAATTTGTGATAGGTTGCTTCTAAAAAAGAATTGTACAGCTCAGTGGGCCTCACCTGGTAGAATAACAAATTGTTTAATAGTTTACTTCCATGGAGTGGACCAAATGCCCTCTGTGGGCACGCACTTCGTGGATGCTTACTCAGCCAGCAGTGCCATGAGTAAGCAATTGCAGGACTGCGCCTTTGCCGTTACAGAGCCTCTCCTTGCCAAGCGCTTAATTTAAATTTCAGATAGCAACCTGGTTACGGGCACTTTGCCATGTGCCTGTGATGCCGTGGGCGAGATAAAGTTGTTTAAATAAAAGATTGTAAAATTGATGCATTAGCTTGCACTGCTGACACGTCACCAGTGAACCTCACGAAAACATGTAAATATTGTTTGCCAATATTTTGATAGCCTGGTTTTCTTTTTCTCTTCTCCCAGTCCTGTGCCAATCGTTTACGTAAATTGACGTTCAGTGTTCAGCGCGGCGCATGCAAATCGATATTGAAATGATGATTTGAATTTTTCAAGTCAGGTAAAAGTGCTCAAACAAGCATTGTGCAGCACTTGTGTCCTTAGGCGGTGGTGTAAATTCCACAATGCTATGGTGGAGGCCAGTCTTTCCATAGTCCACAACCATCCACAGCCATCCTGGCTCCTCCCCCCTCAACCAGTATATATACAAGGTCGGGTCTCTTGTGATTTCTCTTTACTTGATACAGCAATTGTGCTGTGACGGTACCACCTGAAGACGGAAGCTTGTGTTACCTTCGAAATGTCGTGATTTATTATTTTATTTTTATTATTTCTTCTAAAATTTTTTTATTATTATTTTTTTTTTTACCTATGTGACTTTACCGAAAAAACCTAAGAGTATGAATCCTTGCAGTCACGAAAGCTTCAAATCTAGAATCCACAACCACTGTTGACGCCCCACAATGTAGCCCTCACGAGATGGACCGTGCGGAGGTTGAGATTTTGGCCCGGTCGGGGGTTGAACTTAGCTGGTATTCAGGAGGTCATGGGTTCGATCCCGACCATGATGCCTGCTGTATATCTGGAGTTTGCGTTGTCTGCCTCCTCGTGGTCACGTGGATTTTTCTCCAGGTCATCCGGTTTTTCCCTCCACGTTATAAACATACGTTTAGAGTATTTGGTTGCTTTACATTTCCACGTGATAAGCCACCTTGTTGAGCTATCATTTGTGGCCACTTCACGTCTGAATAAGAGCTATATAGCTCAGTGGGCCTTACCTGGTAAAATGTAAAAAAAACTATTGTTTATTTTTAGTGTATTTGATCACCCCCTCAGCCAGATAACAATATCGGAACTATTTATGGAATTCCTACACACAGATCTATTGTCAATCCACTGCTGGATGAGGGCTCCCCATCACCCCCCCTCCCCACCATCCATATGGCTCATGGGGGATATTTGCCCATACGTATTATTTATTTTTCGATTTAAAGCTTTCGTGACTGCAGGGATTCATCTTCTTGGTTCTTTCGGTAAAGTCACGTAGAATGGAAATAATAAAATAATAAATAATAAAGACTCTGTCTCCTCGACAGACCTGTTCTCCACCTGAGGACGGCTGCTTGCGTTGTGGCCGAAACGTCGTGAGAATTATTTTATAATGTTTAATTTTTATTATTTTATTATTATTTATTTATCATTATTATCTTTCACCGCGCTACTCTAAACTAAACGATTCGCCTTTTTAATTTTACCACGTAAGGCTCACTGGGGGGCGGGTGGTATCTTTGTCTTTTGTTTTTCACCCCCCACCCCGCAGGCTGCTGGGGGCGTACAGCATGGACGTGATCACGAGCACCGCGTTCAGCGCCGACGTGAACTCGCTGAGCAACGAGCACGACCCCTTCGTCGCGTACATCAACAAGCTGACGATGCTGGGAATGTTCAACCCCTTGCTGCTGCTCGTCGGTAAGGGAGCGGCCAGCGTCTCGTTGGCGGTCCGAAAGCCGCGGGGGTTTCTTTTAACCGGCGCCCTCTGGGTGAAATCGCACGTCCGGTTAGAGGCGCGGTTGGCTACGTTGCGGTGCGAAAGAAGTTCAACGTGTAGTTGGTCATTGATTATCCGGCGTGCGATTATCCGGCTTCCAAAACCGCGCCAAATGCGGTAACCGGTCCGGCGATTGGCACCGTGTGCATGACAAAACAGAGTAGCTATGCTCGATTATCAGTGTTAAATACTGCATACAGTATATTATACACTACATAAAACTTAAACAGTGAAAATACGGCACGTATATACATCACCCCGTGATGCAGTCTTCGAGATTAGAGTGGTAAGTACGGTACAGTAAATACAGTAACTTTTTAAAGTAGGATATTTATTTTTTGTCTATTTGTATATTTATTCATGCCAATTGCAGATAGTAAACGAATTGAAAACACGAAAAACATAACACCTGAAAACTTAATTTCACAGAATAACGTGCAAAAATAAGCTATTTTAAACCACGATGATGTGATTATCTGGCGTTTTTGAAAACCCTGAGCCCTCTCTTCCCTAAAGCCGATGGATAATCGATGATCTCTGGTACACACACATACATGCACCCCCATATATGACAAAAACATTTAAACTTCGGCCAAATCTATCCTTTTTATGGTAGCAATCTTTCAAGTACGCAAAAAGGTAGCTAATGTAATGCCTGCCCATTGATATTGTACTCACCCGTACCTTGGAGTCCATGGCCTGAACCTCTCATCCTGTTCGATATCCTTGGTTGGGACAAGGGGATTCTAGACGTTCACTTCACACAAAAACAAAGTACAGGCAGTCCTCTACTTACGATGTGGATGCGTTACGATGACCCAATCATAAGTCAAAAATATCGTAAGTCGAAGATGGCCTCGCCTACCCAGTAGTCTTAAAGAATGGTGATAATTTAGCAAAACAGAGCAATTTACAGTACCGTACTGTATAAACTATATACTGTGTGTATTTATTAATTACAATACTGTATTGCACAGTGAAATGTAAAGTAAAAAAAACAAGGTCAATTCTTAGCCTACCCTATATGAACTGCAATTTAATAGAAAGGCGGGAGATGCATCCTGGCAGCGTCCCAACGTACAGTATCGTACCTCGTACGCTGCTGCGTTTGCCTGCCGCGCGAAATTGAAAATGTTTAACAATTTTGTAGTATCGCGATCGCCATCGTAAGATCGAAATATCGTAAGTCGGACCGTCGTAACTCGGGGACTATCTGTACTTGGGTTGTGTCAACGATTTCCAAATGTTCCAATAACGTTTGAAGCTGTGTTAGATTATTTAGATTATTTCGGTGCTATGAATGTCCACGTGATGGGCCACTTTGTTGAGCTGTCATTTGTGGCCAGGTCGCTTCTAAAAAATAAGTGAATACCTCGATGGGCTTTGCCTGGTAGGATGGGGGTGGTTTAGTTGTATTCTTATGTGTTTGGGTGATTTATCTTCTTGGTTCTTTCAGTCAAGTCAAGTAGAAGGGAAATAATAAAAGAATAAACATTTTACATAATAAAATACAATTCTCACGACGTTTCGGCCACAACGCAAGCAGCCGTCCTCAGGTGAAGAACAGGGCTGTCGGAAAGACAGCGTTGGAAAGACAGCGTTGGAAAGACAGCGTTGGAAAGACAGCGTTGGAAAGACAGCCCTGTTCTTCACCTGAGGACGGCTGCTTGTATTGTGGCCGAAACGTCGTGAGAATTGTATTTTATTATGTTTAAATTTTGTAATTGTATTATTTCCCTTCTACGTGACTTTACCGAAAGAACCAAGAAGATGAATACCTGCAGTCACGAAAGCTTTACATCGAAATTTAGGTGATTTGTTTACCTTTCTTGTACTTTGCACGACTGTCGTGTCTTTGTATTGTTGTTGTTGTAACGTTCTTACCTGCAACCGACTGGACATCTGTGAAAAAGAGCTTTATAGTTCATCGGATTCCTCCTACAGTCTACATAATCTGATACTGAAAAATAAAGATTCTCGTAGAAAGACGCTACATAGGGGTAGGGGCAGTGATAGGAGTTTGGGTAGTGATAGGGGTTGGGGTAGTGATAGTGACAGGGGCAGTGATAGGGGTTGGAGTAGTGATAGGAATAGTTATAGGGGTTGGGGTAGTGATAGTGATAGGGGTTGGGGTAGTGATAGTGACAGGGGCAGTGATAGGGGTTGGGGTAGTGATAGTGCTAGGGGTAGTGATATTGACAGTGGCTATAGAGGTTGGGATAGTGATAGGGATCGTTATAGGTGATGGAGTCGTGGTAGTGATAGTGATAGGGGTAGTGATAGTAGTTATAGAGGTTGTTCGTAGCTGGAGGGCAAAGGGCAGGGAGTAGCAGCAATAAACGTGCCTAATTTATTGCCGCTCAAGCAGCAGCAGCAGCATCGCCGGCATGATTGGAGAGCGATCTCGCAAAGCTTCAAATGGGTGCCCACGTTTCGCTGGAGATTTACATCCGCCATCGGTCAGGTTGTTAGCAGGAAGCTCCTACCTCGAGCGAAAGTGCTGCCTGCTTCGGGGCCTGAAAAAGACGTTACCGGGTGGCTGGCCACAAACGTGGCTCCGACGTTCACCGCCTGGACCCACCCACCCACCCACCACCGGACCCTCGCGTGCCGCCCACGTTTCAAAATTTCCCCCGCGCGGTATCCCAGCCGGGGGCCTGCGTCTCTCCATCCCCGGAAGGGCTTGAGAGAGACAGTGCCGAGTGGGGAGGCAGACACCCTCGCTGCCGTGCGTTCGCCGACAGGCACGTGGCCGTTTTAGGCATTGCCCCCCTGCAACAACAGCAACAACAAAAAAACGCGCGGCTCTCTTATCAAAATACGGCCCACGTTCCAAGTTCCACGCGATAAAATACTTCCGGCGCCATCTGTTTGCATCGTGCCTCCCCTTGCCTGGGCTTGCGGCGCTGTGGCTGTAAATTTGTATTTGTTGTTGGCGAGGGGGGGGGTTCATTTGTTAGCATGACCCGCTCACAAGCAGCCGAGGTGAGGCAATAGTCAGGCGTTGGGCTCTCGGTGCAAGGGTCATGTTGCGTCAGAAGCGGATCTGGAAATTTCCCAAGTAGTGGTGATGGTGGGGGGGGGGAGTTGGCGGTGTTAAAAAAAAATTCCCAGATTTTCTACATAGGGCCCTGATGTAATGGTGCAGCAACAAGAAAACGTTGAACGAATATTGCATCATCCAAGATGAGTGCACGGCAACGTCATAAAGCGCAATGGTAGCCAGGGGCAAACATAAAACAAGAAAGGCTGTGGGTACGCTACACTGACATTGGCTCAAGTAGAAAAAAAAGGCAACGTCTTTTAAGTGTCCCCATGCTCATGCTTAGATGAGCATCGTGCAGTGCTAATTTCTCTCATCGGCCCCCGAGTCATCGGAAAGAAATTCCACATTCTCATGGCAGGCCCGAGGCTTCTCCCACAAGTCGGCCTATATTTACGCCCCACCTCGTTGTTAGGTGGGTGTTGTGGGTGGGTGGTGGTGGGTGGTGATGGCGCTCGATATCAGCAAAGTAAGCAAAGGCGTAGAGCCTCGGTCAGCTCAAGGGGGACCCCGGATTCATAGAAAATAAGGGTGCATCAAACATCCGCTAAAAATTCAAGTCCGTTCAAACGTAACGAGCTGAATGACATCCTCTTATCTCTTGTCCTGTCCGCCTGCATCTGCCTTCGCTCAACTCTCTACAGCTCCACCTTATGTCTACATTAATCCGACCAACTTCTCCGCCGCTTGTTTTTGTCACTCCTGCCATCTCGCTGGGTCAAAATATTACGTATTCCTTGTGGCCCTGCGATAAACCAGCACCACCACTGAAGGGTGAGCATGAGAGGGAGGAGAATGGGATTTTTTTTTAAAGTGTTTTTTTTTTTTTTTAAACCAGAACGTATTTCTGTCTCAAAAATGTAAATATGTATTTAGTCCATACTCTTAGGTTTTTCGGTAAAGTCATGTAGGTAAAAAATAAATAATAATAAGACAGTAAATCTAGCTGTGACGGTCCCACCTGATGACGAAGACTTGTGTTGCCTCCGAAACGTCGTGATTTATTATTTTATTTATATAATTATTTATATTATTTATTATTATTATTTATTTTTTACCTACGTGACTTTACCGAAAAACCTAAGAGTATGAATCCTTGTAGTCACGAAAGCTTCAAATCTAGAATGTATTTAGTCCCATCGGCCCGTTGGGTCTGTCGACCAGTATTACCAAGCAGCATTTGTTAAAGCAAGAAAAGTCTGGTCCGGTTTCCAAGGCTTCTGATGAGTCTCATCAGCAAAGTCGGCCTCGTTTAACAAATGCTGCTGGGACAGCAGATGTTATTAGCAAGAGCACTCCGTATAAGCAATGAATCCGATGCAAACTCATTCATGCGTTGCCAGGGAGCACTGTGTCATAAAAGCGAATGTGCTATTTAGATATTTTTTTTGTTTAAAGTTACCGATTTGAAATGAGTTCTAACCAAACAGCGGAGAAATGTTTGGCACAACTGTACCGCCCGTTAAAAGCCACTGTAGCAATCGGCTAATTCGATCGTACATCAGCGACTTAAAATGATGGCCTTTGGAGCAGAAGGAATTAATTTTCGGTACGCCGAATAAACCATAACAGCTGTTGGGCCAATGGTTAGTTGACTATTTTCGCCAAGGGGCCTGGCTCAGCCCTGTGGGTCTCATTAGCTTCTGAGCCATTGTGGATGTCACGGGATTTAAAATGAAATAATAATGGTAATGGTAGGTTGGAAGTTAAAGAAATAAACTAGAAAAATCTCATTGGGAATAACTTTGCACTTTCGTGCAAAGTTATCAGATGTAAAATGCTGACGGGATAGCCAATCACGTTAAATGCGTACGGCTATTTTTGCGTTTAGTTTGTTGTCGTTTCCCTGCACTTCCCATTGGCGCGATAGCTACGTATGGTGCGAAAGAAGTTCAACGTACGTTGCTTCGGGTCCCCTCGACTTTCCGATACACGTGGAATCTGCGTGCCGCTGTGGGTCGTGTAGTGGTTAGCACGCGGGATAATGCAGAGGTCGCCAGTTCTAATACGCAGTACGGGCGCGGCCGTTGAAACAAGGGGGTAAAGTTTCTCAATCCCTCCGCCCGCCTCCGTCCACCCGGCAGCTATAAATGGGTAACACCACAGGCCGTCCATGATCGGCAGGTCGCATGTGTCGGGGCAATGAAGTGGCTACTTACACTTCTTACAAGACGTCTGGCCAAAGTGAAAGAGTAGGCCAAACTAGCCTTTTAGTGGAGGCACTTCTGCCAGAAATGTTGTGAGTGAGCACTTTCAGGGCTGCACGTTTACCTCTTCATTCACGTTGTCTGTGCTTTGGGATCGGCCGTCACGTTTGATAATAGTACTCAAACTATTTTCTTTATTTTACCAGGTAAGGCACACTGAGCTGCATGGCTCTTTTTCAGAAGCGACCTGGCCACAATTGATGGCTCAATGAAGTGGCTTGTCATCACGTGCACATTTCTAGCAACCAAGCACTCTAAACGCAACGTCGATTCTAAATGTGGAGAAACGAAATGGAGGACCCGAAGAAAAGTCCACGTGATCTCCAAATATACAAGCATCAGAGTCGGGATCGAACCCACGACTCTCCTGCATACCAGGCGAGGAAGTTAACGTCTCGCCACCGTGGCGCCCCAGTAGCTGTATCGAAAACCAGGAGGTACAACTGTGCATACGCGTGCGTCGGTGCGATGCTCTTTCTCACGTGCGTTTATCCCCTCGCGGCACAGTATTCTTCCCGGCCGTCACCCCGCTGCTGGTCCGGATGAACGTCAGCATGTTCCCCAATGACGTTTTATCCTTCTTCATGTCCAACCTGCAACGCCTGAAGAATGAACGTCGCAAGGGCGAGCACACGGTACGTCATGGGTCAGCCCAGTGGAAAAAAAAATGGAACGTTGGGTCAAAGTTGGGTCAACGTTGGGTTGGCGACCTACGTTCCGAAAGAAGTTCAACATGCATACATAATTCCCACTTAGTAGTGCTGAGTTTAACTTGTGCTGCACAACGACAGCTGCCACATGGGGGTCCCCTAGGCTTAACAAACAGCAGGGCATTTTAGGAATGATTGAGATGTGACGTAATGGTGCATTGAGTTCGCGGTGAAACGTTTAAGCACGCTCTAAATGCACAGCCGTACATTTGTCCACATGAGTTGTCCTTTCGTAGCTCGGCACGACTCAATCAACACGAGAGACTAATGACAATTGCGCACTGAAAAAAACCGCACCGCGTCAACGAAGACAAACGGCCGTTCACGTTTCATTTGTACGAGGCGCGGCAAAACTCTCTTCCGTAATATTAATTAAGCGCCGCGGGCGTAGCGCGACGGAACGCATCGCGCATTTCGAACGCTTTTTGTTTTAAATCTCCACGGTGCAGTTTGCAAACGTTAATAAGGAGGTCGGAATTCAAATAATCGTCGCGCGCGCGCACGCGTTCCCGTTGCTACGCTGTGTGCCGACGTTTTAAATCTTAAAGATACGGCTGCAAAGGGGAGCCCCGGCTGCAGTTGCGCGATATACGTAAATTGCCCCGCGTGTGGCATTAAGCGATATCGAGGGTGGATGTAACTGCACGAACGGGGAGCAGCATCGTGCCCGTAATTTCGAGGGCCCAGTCAGCGGGGCGTGGGGGACCAGTAGTGATGTGATATCACGACGAATATTACAATTTTGATATGTGGAAGCCACGGAGCGGGAGATCTTCCCCGCGCATGTTGTGCACGTGTGGACACCCATCGGTGGCTGTGATTCTGTGATTCCGCCCCACAGGACAGGGTGGACTTCCTACAGACCATGGTCGATGCTCAGATTTCTGATTCGCTGATAGACGAGCACGGTGGCATCATCCCGTACAAAGGTAAAACGGCCATGTCCAATTTGAAAGCAAAACATCAACCAAACATGAAAAAAATATGTAAATATTTTTTGCTTTCATTGAAATGTACAGTGCCATGCAGCGTCGCATAATTCCGACTCGCTGGGAACTGGCGGATATGTGGTCATAGTCGGATATATGTACGCCTGTACAAAGTCACGGTGTGCACGTAAGTTACCGGACAGCATTAACAGCGCGCGTGGATCTGCAGCGGCGGCGTGCGATACGATCGGACTTGCGAGCGGCTGTACGAATTTACGGTTACGCCACGTGACCCGGCGTCTCCGTCCGTCCGTGCGTGCGTCCGTCTGTCCGTCCGTCGCGCCTTGGCGGATTGCAGCGCTGACGGACAGCGAGATCTTGTCCCAGGCACTGGTGTTCCTCCTGGCGGGCTACGAGACGACGGCCGTGACACTCACCTACATCGCCTACAACCTGGCCGTGCACGTGGACGTACAGGACAAGCTCCTCGAGGAGATCGATGCCATTTTGCCGCCAGAGGTCGGTCATCAAAACAACATTGCCCAGCTGCGGCGTTGTGTACAACATTCATCCGGCGCGTGTCGTGACGGGCACTGCACGATCCGACACCGTGTTTGTGAATACCTTCTAAGGTTGCGCTCATTAGACACGAAGTGCTTGCCACAATTGAACCACAATACCTCGCTGACCTTGTCAAGAAGCATAAACCATCACGCAAACTCCGGTCATCCTCGCAGCAGCGGCTTGTGGCTAGCCGTCGAACAAAGACAGTCACCGCATCACACGCTTTCAGATGCGCTTCTGCGGCCGTCTGGAACGCTCTTTCCTTCCGATATTGGGAAGCCACTGGAGTTATGCACTTTTAAATATGGATTGAAAACTGATTTCTTTAGAACTGCTTTTTGTGTTTAGTTTGTTGTCCTTCCCCCGCACCTCCGATTAGCATGATTGGCTATGTATGGTGTGAAAGAAATTCAACATACATCATCATCTCCTTTGCTACCTCATGTAGTATCAATTTTTCTCTAACCAGTGGACGACGTGTGCTCATGTTTGGGGAGCGGTAGTGAGTTCGATTCCTGCCTATGGCCAAAACTGGTCACGATTATGTGAACCGATCCTGGGCCTCTCATATGTCGACTCAGCCTCAAATGAGCACCTGGTGCGGTGCGTTAAACATCGCCACTGGGGAGACAGAGGCGGTCAGGCGTGGTGCTGGTCATGCACCCCTCCGTGTGCCGTGCAGGCCTTCATAGGTGCCACTCGCTAACAGCGCTTGCCCCAACAGTCTGTTGAAGCTATACAGGGGATTGAGGGGGGGGTTTGTTTGACTTTGTTTGTGTCTTTACAGGAGGAGGTCACCTATGAGAAGGTGTCCCAGCTGCCTTACCTGGACATGGTGGTTAGTGAGTCTCTGCGTCTGTACCCGCCAGCCGGGAGGCTGGAACGTATAGCAAAGATGGACGTGGAGCTGGGAGGCATCCCTGTTCCCAAGGGCACGGTCATCGGCATTCCCGTGTTTGTGATTCACCGTCACTCGGAGCACTGGGATGACCCCACGGCGTTCCGGCCTGAACGGTAATAACTCGCCGCCGGTCCGACTGCGTCGTTTTTGTCGGTTTAGCTGGGCGGCGGTGTTGGCTGCGCTCCTGCACGTGGCTAACCTGTAATCCGGTGCTGTGGAGGCAGCAGCAGCGGTGAGGTTTGGTGAGTCATGCACGGATGTTGTGAAACTCCGCATGGATGTTGTGAAACACCGGCCCCCCAAGGAGGAAGCGTGGACCAATTTGTTTTTCTTCTGCGAGTGCAAAACAACGTATTTCGTGGCGAGGTTTATCGGGAACTCCCTATACCACTAAGGTCTTCATTATTTTTTTCCCCCCTCAATGCCGTTTTGAAATCTCTCTTGATTTTACAAACCGTAAATGTACGTGTCGACCTCAGGCGCAATTTAGCATTGTGATGAAGGAACAAAAAAACGATATTACGTTGGAATTTACAGTAGAAGCTGTTAACAAGTCCCATTTTGTTGTCGTTGATTTCGATTTCGGACAGATTCAGCAAGGAGGCCAGAGAGCAGACGGACCAGTACTGCTATTTGCCATTTGGCGCTGGGCCCCGAAACTGCATTGGGATGCGTTTTGCTCTCATCAACGTCAAGATCGCCATCGTGAGCCTGCTGAGGCGTTTCACATTCGTCACTTGCCCAGAGACAAAGGTAAGAAAGAGTTCGATTTTAAACAAGTTAAATCTTACCACAGTGTTGTAGACCACATGCAACTTTGCCAGTTATATAACCTAAAATTTCCACACCCCCCCCCCGCTCCCGCCACCGCCCCCACCTTCGTGGGCAGCAGCACACATTCACGGGCGTGAAAAGAATCTGCAAAAAATACACTTTCAATTTTCATGAACTACGGACGGCCTAATGCAATTTCACTTGCTGCTGTGTTGGAATACAGCTGACAGGATTATATATATATATTTTGGGACGAGTTCCTGATATTTGGATTTACGAGAAAAAAAATCAGAAAATCGGGTCTGCAGATTAAATTTAGGACGATCTGAAAATAAAAATTGGTTTTGGATTGATCCGAAGTTATGACGACACAAGAAGTGATGTCACGCTCGTGGTGTTACTTCCATGATGCATTTCCTGCCGAAAACTGCCCTCTCGCAACATAATTTCGACAAAACATGGCTCAAAATGTTGTCAAAATTATTGAAATGTACTAAATGTTGACGTTAAAAGTATTGCTTTACTGAGCAAGCCTTGTGTTAAATATCTAAATGGAACAATTAATGTCTCCAGCTATTTCATTTAGTGTCATTTGAATCTGATATAAGGTCTGAAATCGGCCTTAAAAATCTAAACAAATCTTGTATCCGAAAACAACCCCAATCTGAAACAACTTCATAAAATACATATACGCATCTTGTGATCTAAAATAAATGGTTCACGTTTTCTTTCAATCGCGCAGACAATTTCGACGTACAGTCACACACTCCTACTTTTACAGGGCCCAAGTGAATTCATTGCGAGTGTGTTCTGCTTTGTTTTTCATTATCGCCTCTTGCAGATTCCGGCTGAAATTGGCATAAGAGGACTACTCGAGCCGAAAGAACCCATCATCTTAAAGTTTGCTGAAAGAAAGAAGAGCAATCAAGATTGATAAAAAAAAGTTTATTCAGAAGGAAACCAATTTTAATACAGAATAGCTTTTCTTATTAACTTACATAATAGACTTGATGACTCTGGCCGTGATATGGAAATTCAATTAGGCACTTCTGCTGTGATAATGTAGCTAGCTGTAGGTCTGACTGTTTACTCAATCACGCAGCTGTGATGTTGGCAGCGTTATTTTTGTCATCATCAACTGTGTAATAACTTTCAGAGAAATTCGACTGTTGTGGAAACATTATCGTCTGATTTTAAGAGTTTTAGAAATGCGTTCCACAGCCTTGCAGATTTAACCCTGAGGTAATTCTGATGTACGTTTGCTCATTTTGCTCGGGAGGGTTATTGCGGCAATGTATGTGGGGGGAGCAGTGGCACTGTAGTTTGCGCGCTGCGCTGTGAACCCGGCAACATGAGTTCGATTCCAAGTGATGGTTAACATCAGTGACGAGTGATATCTCAGCCCTCGCCCCGGCCTCCACCAACCTGTAATGGCCAGTGTGGTGAAGTATGACTATAAACAGCCCACATGACAAACACCGTGCAAAAGCCTTTCTCCAGCATTGGATTGACAAAGTGCTGTAAATGATTAGTTGTATCATAATTATTCTATGCCACATCCTAAAGTGGTGGTGTTTAATAGGTGTAGTTAGTGTAAACATATATAATAAACATGATTTATGTTAGGAATAGGATTTTCCCCCCTTTTTTCTGGCAACAAAACTGAAACCTTTTTTACAAGGAACCGTGTCTGCAACATCGGTGGCGAGTGATATCTGAACATATTCCGACCAACGGGAAGTATGGTGAAAACAAATCCCCATGATGCACTGTGTGTGGAAGCCTTCAACTAGCAGCGGATTTACAAACACATACACATTAGGAATTGATGACCCTTGAAAATGTATAAACACGCTGGTTCACTTAGATTTTTACGAGCGCATTGATTTAACATTAGCAGTCTTTTATTATGAGTATATTGCGTAAAATACCAAGTGTACCGTATGGATATGGTATTTCCCTTTAAAATGTACCGCTTTTGTGTGTGCGTAATCTACTTTGAATAAATCATGGTAAAATTAAGATTCCACGTTTTTTTTTATTCATCTTAGGAACGTGAGATGCTCTGATGTTAAGGAAAAACCTGAAATCCAGACTACTCGAAAGAGACCTGTTGAAAAAATTCAGCCCAAGTGGTGGACATAATGAGTTTATGTATGTATTGTATGTTGAACTTATCCACGTACTTAAGCCAACCGTGCTAATTGGAGTGTGCAGGAAATTCAACTTCACAAGGCCTTCTGGGCTAGAAGGGGCCCAGACCCTGGGCTACGAAAACCTGGAGATATTTGGACAGGGGACTCCATTTAAATCCTTGGACCAGAGGCCATGTCGAACTTGCTACTCTTTTGTAAACTCCGTTTTCATTTTCTTTGTATTGTTTTATTTTATCGCGTTACATTATTCTCACGTAACTTGCACAAATCGAATAATTATTTCACGCACAATCAGATGCAACGTATTTTTGGCGTGATAGTTAAATCTACAGCCAATATTGTCTGCATTATAAGATTCAGAATCGGAATGTATGTATGTTCAAGTTATTTTACACCGTACATAGCCTACCATGCTAATCAGTGGTGCGTGGGGAGGACAAAAACTAAACACATTTAGACTGGAGGAATCCGATGAGCTATGAAGCTTTTTTTCACATGTCCAGTAGGGCCACGGGATCAGCAACGTTAGATCAACAAACAATACAAACAACGATATGAGTGCAAAATAGAGAAAAGGTAGTCAGCAAGTCACCAAACATAAATAAAGTATTTAAGTATTGCATAAGTGCACATTCCTGTGGGATTTTGGAGGGTGAGGTATAATCTGGTAGGTTTGGGTGTGTGACCACAATTGTGAAACTTTACTGACCCCGGGTGCAAGTATTTGGCTGTGTCTTACTTTACGAGCATTTTGCAACGGTGTTTTTTTTGTAAAATAAAGCGATCATAAAGATGTGTCACGTTTCCTGTTTTACAACAGTAAAGCTGGACCCAAAAAAACCAGGAAACTAAGTGATCTTGATTTGAAGCTTTCGTGACTGCAAGAATCCATACTCTTTGGTTCTTTCGGTAAAGTCACGTGGGTATAAAATTAAATAAATCACGACGTTTCGGGCGCAACACAAGTTCAAGTTCATTTCAAGTTATTAGGTATAGCCCTGTGAGCCATTCGGCTCTTGAATCGGGTGCAACCGCAACAAACAAAAAACAAAAACATGAACAAAAAACACTTAAAGTGAATATGTGACTGAGTGCAAACACAAAATCCAAGAAAGGACAGCAAAATATTGCAGAAAAAGCACCGTACACAAAAATGTGCAAAAATCCCAGTGGGATGCAAGTCAAACAACAACAACCACAAGACAACTTAGATTAAGGCCATCAGTCTAACTCTGTACTACAACAAACAAACATGGCCAAACCAAAAAACTTATCAAAAATCACCAAAATAAAGCCATAAAAGCAATGACACAGTGTTCATAGGAACTGTGACCGAATTTTCACAATAAACGATGTAAACAACATGTACTACCAAACTCTGCAGCCATAGCGTCCATCATCAGGTGGGAAAGCATGGCCTGCTGCTGAGACTGACTGTTTTAAAAGGTTTGAAATGGGTGTAGCCCAAGGGTCATAAAGAAGTGGCCAGGGCTAGTGATGTTAATGTGAGGGATTAGCATAATGTTAATGTGAGAAATTAGCATGTAAAAGTAAGATAGGAGGAGAGCGGCCTCCTGGATGAGGGCACGGAAGTGGCTATGTTAATGTAAAAAATTAGCATAATGTTAATGTGAGAAATTAGCATGTTACTAAGATAGGAGGAGAGCGGCCTCCTCGACGAGGGCACGAAAGTGGCTATGTTAATGTGAGGGATTAGCATAATGTTAATGTGAGAAAATAGCATGTAAAAGTAAGATAGGAGAGCGGCCTCCTGGACGAGGGCACGGAAGTGGCTATGTTAATGTGAGGGATTAGCATAATGTTAATGTGAGAAATTAGCATGTAAAAGTAAGATAGGAGGAGAGCAGCCTCCTCGACCAGGGCACAGAAGTGGCTATGTTAATGTGAGAAATTAGCATAATGTTAATGTGAGAAATTAGCATGTAGCTGTAAGATAGGAGGAGAGCGGCCTCCTGGACTAGGGCACGGAAGTGGCTATGTTAATGTAAAACATTTGCATAATGTTAATGTGAGAAATTAGCATGTAAAAGTAAGATAGGAGGAGAGCGGCCTCCTCGACGAGGGCACGGAAGTGGCTATGTTAATGTGAGAAATTAGCATAATGTTAATGTGACAAATTAGCATGTTACTAAGATAAGAGGAGAGCGGCCTCCTGGACGACGGCACGGAAGTGGCTATGTTAATGTAAAAAAAAGTTAGCATAATGTTAATGTGAGAAATTAGCATGTAACTGTAAGATAGGAGACCGGCCTCCTCGACGAGGGCACGGAAGTGGCTATGTTAATGTGAGAAATTAGCATAATGTTAATGTAAGAAATTAGCATGCTACTAAGATAGAAGGAGAGCGGCCTCCTCGACGAGGGCACGGAAGTGGCTATGTTAATGGGAGGGATTAGCATAATGTTAATGTGAGAAATTAGCATGTAACTGTAAGCTAGGAGAGCGGCCTCTAAGTAACTTTGTTGTTTGCTGTTCCCAGTCGAAGGCAATGCAAACCCCATCGTTGTACCGTACTTGTGCGCTTCCACATTTATGCTCACCAGCGCACACTGACCACCGGCTAATGCTGGGCACGCAGTTTTCGTGGGTGCGTCTTTTATAACCTGTTCAATCTTACAATCTGGAGAACGCTGTCGTTTATACATATAAACCCATACCGTTTAACCGTTTTCTTGTACAGGGAAATAGAATTTCCAGGTCCATACAGCGTACGGCCATTTCGATACGGTCAAAACTTTTTTTTTGTCTATTTTTGTTTTTCTCCTTGTGATGTGACTTTGCAGGATGAACGTTGAGATTTATAAGTGGCACGGGATGACCATTAAGGTCTGAATTGGTCTGTAATAAGGTAGGGCACTGATAATAAGGGGTTGACAGGATTGGTAATTTCTCATTTGATTTCTAACTTAGGGGCCGTCCATAAATGACGTCACGCGATTTTAGACGATTT
>CM025641.2:3672676-3712159 GCA_014621495.2 Entosphenus tridentatus | reverse complement strand
CCCCCCCCCCCCCCCCAAAATAAATAAAACATGCTTCAAATCGCTTTAAACTATTGTCATTGTAGTGCGTATTTAATGTGGCGCTGCACTCTGATGTTGTAGGAGAAAACATTTATTAAAAAGTCTATTTAATTAAGTAGAACGTGTTGTCTATATTTATTTAAAGTTGCGCATTTTGATGTGACGTCACATTTCTCAACCCCCCCCCCTTCGTCACACATCGTCGCAAATGTCTGACCCTCCCCCCTAGGTACGTGACGTCATTTATGGACGGCCCCTTAATCATCCTCGCAGTGGTATCTATGAATGGACTGCTGATGTTGGGTTTTCCCCCGAGATTTTTTAGGGCGGGGGGGGGGGTATGCACGCGCTCCTTGTAAATTTGAACGATTCCCGCCAATTTCTCGCAATTTGATTGGTCAGCACTGCAACCTCCAACTGTTGAGGGACTATATTTTGATTTAAAGCTTTCGTGACTGTATGGATTCATATTCTTGGTTCTTTCGGTAAAGTCACGTAGAAGGGAAATAATAAAATAATATTTTTATTATGGAAATAAAATAATAATACAATAATAAAATATTCTTATTTTTTTCCTTCTACGTGACTTTACCGAAAAAAACAAGAATATTGAAGGGCTGTTTGTTATCTTGCTGTGGGTCTGGGACTATTTTATTGTTCTTTATTTTCGCTGCCTTGGTCAATCGTGATAAATCGATGTCATATAAATCATGTATTTATATATATATATTGATTTAAGGACTTAATTACCATGTTCTCTAATATTTGTTTGCCCTCCTATCGTTTTTTTCTCGTATTGTTTGCTGTCGTAATTTGCTGACCCCCCCCCCCCTCCATACTGGAATACTTTTTTCAAAGAGCTTCATAGCTCATCGGATTCCTCCCGCAGTCTTAAATGAAAGATTGTGATTGGCCGATTGATTGAGTGGCGGTGACGTCACCGGCGCGAGCCACGCCTTCTCAGTTTGGCGGGAAACGCGAGAGCTGTCGCCAAGGCAACGGACGTGCGTTTAACCCCGTGCATTCCTTTACATGAAAACAATTTAAACAAAATATTTATAAAGGAATCTTGTGATTATTATTATTGTTTGCATACCGTGACTCTGTTGTGTATGTCGTAAGTAATAAACGGCGAGATTTTTTTCAATGGCTGTGTTTGTATATGAAGCTGTAAATACAATTACATTGGCTGTTTTAAGTATCGAGCATATTAAAACTATTCTTTACGATATTGGAGACAATACGTACTTTAAACCTTGCTGCATTTTAATACGGTGGTCGTTAAACAAATGTTTCCTCATTTTTACTTCTAAATATAAAGGGACGTTTCCCTTCGTGAGTTTTATACAGCTGGACAAATCACTTTAAATGCTAATGTTTTTACCTCACAACAGCAGTGCATCTACCGTAACCGAATTTAAACTTAAGTCTCGAAGCACTTTGAGGTAACTTTTCTGAAGCTCGTTCTTAAACGTGGCATTCGTGTGCACCTAGCCTGGCACAAGCACCGTCATTCCAACTTGTTGGTGTCGAATGGCATCTGTGTGTATACACAATAAGTAAGATATATAACAACTATAGCCTATACGAATAATATATGTGACGTGCATTTTCTGTAATCTATAAGGCTTACTATATTGGTTATATTTTATTTATATGACCAAATGATCCGTAACACAGTGCTCGGTTGGGCGAACAACCACCAATTGTACATCTGCTACGTGTTGGGCAGTACAAGCAAAGGTCCATCGTTGTACCGTACTCATCTATGCTCTCGTATCCGCGCTCAATACGCACTGACCAGCGTGGTGAAGTATGGTCAAATGGCTTGCACGATTAGCAAAGCGTGGGTAAGACACCGCTTCGTCCAGTAATCTATTGACGAAAGCGTGCCTGTCAACCCCTTATCAATGCCCCTACATTATTACAGATAAATTCAGAGATTATTGGTTACCCCGTGCCCCTATACATCTCAATGTTCATCCTGCAAAGTCCCGTCACAAGGGAGAAACACAAATAGACACTACTAAATACCTGTCAACCCCTTATCAGTGCCCCTACATTATTACAGACCAATTCAGAGATTATTGGTTACCACGTGCCCCTTATAAATATCAACGTTTATCCTACAAAATCTCCATCACAAGGGTAGAAACAAAGAAATAGACACAAAAAAATGTTATGTCCGCATTGAAACGGCCGTACGCCGTATGGACCTGAAAACTAAATTTCCCTGTGCAAAAATACGGAGTAAATCGTATTGGTTGACAGGGTAATGCCAGCGTGGTGAAGTATGGTCAAGTGAATCGCACGATTCGCAAAGCGTAGGTAAGACACCGCTTCGTCCGCTAGTCCATTGACGAAAGGGGGCCACTGTTCAAGTGCAATTCAATGCACGAATTACAAAAAAAACCCTCCACATTTGGTAGTAACACCGCCCTAAATAGTAAAGTATTTACTAAACATGATAGCCGACGTTTCGGGCGATGGCACTCCTCTACTATTAATGAGGACCATTGCTCGAAATGTCTCCTATTTTTATATACGGTGTACATATTTTTTAGGGCACTGTTATTGACATGTATTGCGATTTTTGTTATTTGTGCACCACTGCCAACAACCGTATCGCCAAAAAAATGTCTTAACCAAAAGAGGGAAAATATATATGGTCCTTCATCTGTATGTAATGATGGTCCAGTGCGTTGTCCTGTTTAGAGCAGTATTAATGACGAGCAAATTGTGATATTCACTTTCATATGGCCCAGGTGTTAGGATTGCTTCTACTGCAAGTGGAGGAGAGGTTGTTGGTGGTGGCGGTGGTGGCGGACAGCACAATGACTTACAGAGCAACACCTTCAAGCAGGACTACCATTGAAGAACTGCACCCCAGTGCAATGAATGTTGTAAGCAAGCCCGCGCGTTTATTATAATTTACGTTTGTTGGGCACCGCACGCGTTGGTATGGTCAGGACCTTGGGTTTATAAATCATGGGATGGAGGGGGGGGTATGCTGGAACATTGAGACGGTGTGGATTGGAAGGGTAACTAAGCCCCGTGCACTTTCATTTCATGTGGAAATCCATACTCTCATATCCAAAATGCATTTATTTATTACTTACCCGATGCGCTCTTGACAATCTTCAATCACGGACGATTTATAGAGTAATTCGGTTAGTTCCAGAGTTTAAATAATACAGCCAGTGTCGCGTGTACAATGTGCAGAGCTGGTCTGTGACTCAAAGTCAGTGATTTCTTCCCCAAATTAGCATTGAGGCGGTACTTATCCTCTGTTTAAGTCTGAAGTCAGTGGTGGAAATTCCTCAACCCTACAGCGGGGGCGAGTTTCAATCGGAGAACCACTGTTAACATCCCAACCAATTGGTACTTGTTTTAGCCATCCAAGAAGGATGATGGGCAAAGTCAACTCGCAACCTTCTGATTATGAGCCGCTTACTCTATAAACTGGGCCACCTGGCAAGTTAGCATTGGGTTCTACGGATGACATGTGCTTTACAAATTTGTATTATTATTCCACAATATTAGGCCAATTTATTATTTTGAAATTTAAAAAAACTTGTATTATGGATTCAAAGGTTTTCTCAAATTATTTGTCTGAATGCCAGTGTACATAGATGTCTAATAAATATAGGCTTTATTTAGGCTGATATGTACATTCCCAATAATATAATTTGGTTTACACATTTAATTCTGATCTATTGCAAATTTGGTATGGCTAAAGTTGCCAGAGGTTGAAGTTAGCCAGCACGCACATGAGCAAATGTTATTAATATGGTAATCAACTAAGATTTTATCTCACGTACCCAAACTCTGCTTACTCACCAAGTGAAGCCTCACTGCATAAACCAATATATGTATTGGTCTGGCAGTGGTGGCACAAGCGTGTAATCCAGCACTGGCAGCGAGGGTTGGTGGAACACAAACATTTGTGAAACTCCCTCCCTTCCCGTGGGCGTCAGTGTCGCAATCGCCTAGTTTTCCAGGGTATGGGAATGTAGTACGTGGATTCATTTGTATCTGTTCTACCTGTAATGACGCTATATCACTTTATCTTACATAAATCATCATGATTACTTGTTTGTGTGTGAATGGGCCATTGTCACCCATGATGATGTGTGTTGCCAGAAAATGCCAACAACCCGGAGAATAAGGAAACATTCAATTGTATTTATGTCAGTGTTGCATTTTCACGTGTACTGAAATATGTATAAAAGTGCAGATTGCAGTCATCCTTAAAATAATGGTGCTGTTTTAATTTTAGACAATTCTAGGTGTCATTCTTGGGAAAACTGATCCAAAAGGATGTCGAAGTCGAAAAAGTTGAGTATTTGCAACACTTTTCACAATGACCATAACAGCATTATTGAAAATGTACTCATGGAGGTGACAGAATGGCTCAGTGGGCGGAAACTGCGTTGAGATGGCACCACAGATTCTGGATTCAAATCTGGATTTCACCCACCCATGATTAATCTTGATTATCTCGTGTAGTGAGTTGATAGTAACACCCTAGCCAGCAATGGCTGCACATACACACAAAAAACACCCATCATATTACATTTGTTTAATTTTATTTCGTATATTTTCAAGTCATTTTAAATAAGTCTTTTTTGGTAACAAGGCTACTGTTAACCATGTTATTTCCCCAGCCATTCGTACTGTCAACTTCCTGCTCATGTTCAAGTTCAAGACCTTCCTTTTTTACTCTGCCTATGACTGCCAAATTCTTTCTACAAATAAATATGTCTACTTTCTGTAGAGCATCTTGAGATGCGGTGACATTTAGATGCAATCGGAATTCACATTGTCTTTCACCATTTGACTGCCATCATTTACGATTTACATTTCGGCTCCCATGCAGTACGCTGCTATGCGAGGAACATCTCTATACTATATTAATATGAGTGTATGTGATCAAATGCAGCACCTCTAGCATGGCTAAAAGGTAATTGAAGGTACTCTTAAAAGTAGTTCCATGATAATATCTTGCAGAGCCTGTTTTACGAGCACGCGGTGATGCCCTGGACACATTTCCATCTGACGTCGATAGCAGCGCAACTGGAATATAATCGGGGGGAAAAATACAAACATGATTTACTCGTATAGTTAAAATCTCGCAGTGCTCACGTCAAGCTTTGTTTGATTTGTGCGAGTCTGCAGGTCCTGAGAAAGAACGATTCACCTTTGATTTTATTTTGCGGGATTCCCCAAATTTTTTTATTAATGTTGAATGTTGGGGCGACGATGCATTCATTCACAACCTCTCAAGAAGCTTCAAGATTGGAGAAGTTGGTAAGTAACTATTGTAAAAAAAGCAAACGTTAAAATGTCATGAGACTAATAGTTTGTACACTTTAAATGTGCCTTAATCATTAAAGGAAAATACAGTTCAAAAAAACATTGCTCTTTATTTTGTGTATGTATGTACCTAGGCTTGTAACCTGGACTGTGACCACGTATTCTAAGCTTTCTTTATGATGAAAAAAGCTCAGTTCATAAGAACAATTTATTTTCAAGTGATTTTCCCAGAGCATTACTTGAACATAAATTAAATTATAGAATACGACGTTTCGATTGCAACACAAGCAATCGTCATCAGGTAGAACTACATTTGAGAGAGATGACGATTGCTTGTGTTGCAATCGGAACGTCGTATTCTATTAATTTATTTTCTTTCTACGTGACTTTACCGAAAGAACCAAAGAGTAATTCCTGCGGTGTACCTTTTAATATGTTACTGTTGTGGCATTAAGGGCGATTTAGTAGTGTTCCTGAAAGTCAATGTAACATTCTTTCTTACTAACACAGCTTCAAACCTATTTGGAAATCTTTTACACAACCTAAGTACGTATATGACATTATAGCTATTTGCATGTTGGAATTGTGTATTCTTTAACGATTGCTATTTTTGTTTCTGTGTGAAGTGAAAGTCCAGAATCCCCTTGTCCGACCCAAGGATATCGAACAGGATGAGAAGTTCAGGCCATGGACTCCAAGGTAGTGTGTGTAAAATATTAATGAGCAGGCATTACATAAGCTACCTTTTTGTATATTTCAATGACTGGTGCCACTAAAAAGCATTATTTGGCCTAAGTTGGAATATTTTTTGTGATATGAACCTTATGGCGGTACCCCGGGGTATCATAGTACCCCAGCTCTCGCATAATGTCCGTGATGCAGTCACTTTTAGTCTGTTGATGGTCAACGATGCGGCAATCGACTCATCTCGACGAGCTGTACACGATGCACTATGGAGCATACGACAGTTCAGGGTTTCAGCGCAATCGTCCTCGCTGCGTTTCGACATCGCGGAGTAGCGCTGATTTCGGATTGATTGGTACCCCAGTCGCGGAGTGAAGTACACCCCTGGAAAAAATATTGTCCCAGAAATAAAATATTTAATTGCCTCGGCCATTTTGTATTATTTTCTACCCCGGGGTACCGCCATAAGGATCACATATGGGCTGGCGCACCCAGTTTTTATCTCGCTGCACTTGATGGAATCCAGCATAAAGCAGTTGGCTCGATTGATGAGCCAGCACTCACCGGGTTCGTTCCAGTCACTCACTCACCGGCAGTCAGTCACCTCCTCATCAATCTTTTATCACTAATACCAGGGTCACAGTTCACTGATTGATTCCTCCGCCACGTTGAGGACTCATGACTTCCACCTAGTCCAGACTACGTTCAACCACTGCAAGTCAAAGCACTTCTCTTTTTGCGTCTTTCCCCACACGGCTCGCCTTTGGAATTCTCTCCCATGATCTCTTTTCCCAATCTCTTGTGCAATGTAAGAAATACATAGTACAAACTCTTATCGATTGCACCTTCAGTAGTACAGTTTGTTGCTGGACGTTTGGCGCTTTTTGGTCTTTTGGCCTATGCTAAGCAAATGTTATATATGTGTTTTTAAAACTTCACACATAAGATAGGACCGATTGGCAGCATTGCGTAATCTGTACGTCGTTGCATAATTTGTTAAAAAATAAATTACAGCCTTGCCTCTGCTCATCAGTGTTAGCTGATTTCCTGCTGTAAAAATAACATTTTGTTATTATAGCAGTTTAATTATGGACTCCTGTTCTTTGACACTTAACAATTACATTTAAAAATAATAGTTGCCACTGTAATCATAATTGGTACTCATTTTGCTTGAAGTATTTTTAAACCAGTGTGACACCTGAATAGCAATGATGTCACGTCGTTGCCGTTTTGAAAAGAATGCCATGTAATTATAGCACATGCATCTTATTTTTCCTGTGCTAAACAATCCTCAGCCCCTACAAACTGACTATCAGTGAAAACCACTCTGCTGTGACTTTGTGCTCCGGAGAAGAAGGCTCGAGCATGATGCCTCTCTTGCACCTGCCCACGAAGGAAAGCCACGATTACTACACACTCTCTGACATCCTCGCTAATGGCCAGAACTTGCAAGGAGAAGTCATCAACATCCTCGTTGGCGTCAGGACTGTAAGTAGCCGGCGGTCTAGGATTTTACTGCAGCTTAGTTTAGTGGCGTAGTGCAGCCCTGTGGCGTGACGATGTTTAAATGACAAAGTCAATGTTAAACAAACTTTTAACAAATGTGAAACGCTAAACAGAATGAGTAATGATATGAATTTGTTCTGTCTTTCATGCATTCTGCTCTAGCTCTCAACCCTTATGTATATTAGAGAAAACTACCTATGGTGTTAAATATTGTACCGATATTGTTTTTTACTTGATTACTGTAATTTAGAAGTGGGGCTGAGACTTCAGCAGAGGGCTAAGCCTCCCCCAGCCCATTCCCCGATGCTAAAGGGGTGGCGTAGCATGGTTGGTATGGACTCTGCCACAAGAAATGTAATTGCCCCCCACTGTCCAATATTCAATTTCCCCAACTCTTTGTATGCCACCGCCTGGGCCCCCCTGGTCTGTGGAACTCTGATGTAGTTGCACCACCTGCAAATTCAATAGCTCAGCCACTAAGCCTAATTGTCGCTGCTGAAGTGGCATAATGCAAGGGTTTGGCGGTGCGAACCGGACCTTGGCTCAGTAATGTCATGGAGCGTTATCAAATCACACCGTTCACTGGACATGAAAGAGTTGCATCGCCGCAATGTCAGAGCTAGTGAGCCATCGCATGCTGTTTTATGTATAAAAGCCACAAATGTACCTTTTTTATTGGCCATGGTAATTACATCTCAGAAAAATACATTTACATTCTTATTTACTTACCAAATTTGGAAGCACCTGTGGTCAGACATAAATCATTCGAATTTGTATACACATTTTATATGCTTACTCTTTGGTTCTTTCGGTAAAGTCACGTAGGTAGAAAAAATAATAGATCACGACGTTTCGATCGCCACACAAGCAATCGCCTTCAGGTGGGAGAGAGAAACAGGCTGCTGAAACAAGTCCTTATATATAGAGCCGAGAGGGGGGGGGGAGAGGGGGGGTTGCCGCATCGGGCAAGACGGTGGGAGCTAGAGATTGTGCCTAAGTGAGTGGGAAATCCAAAGATGGGAACCGAGATGGGGGGGGGGAAAGGTTTGTGGTTTATGCGAGAGCTGAGTGGGTGGCCATTGTATTGTGAGAGATTAGCATGTCAATGTAAACGAACCAACGCAGCGGTGGCTGTGCTAGTGAGACATCCAGCTCGTTAGAAAACGAGGGAAACATACGAGGGACAACACCACATCGAGGGAAGGAGACAGACACACACCGAGAGGCACACCCACGCACAGAGAGATACACACAGAGAGAGGCACACACACAGATACACAGAGAGAGAGAGAGACACAGAGAGAGACACACACACACAGAGAGAGAGACACACCTAGAGAGACACACAGACACACAGAGAGAGACACAAAGAAAGACACACCCACGCACAGAGAGAGACACACAGAGCGACACACAGAGAGAGACACACACATGTCGTTTTGTTTCGCCAATATAACTGATAATTTATTATGATAATTGTTTTTTTACCCTTTTATCTGGCAACAAAACTGACACCTTTTTTTACAAGGAGTCATGTTTGCATTGACCACAATACCTGCGGTAGGAATGCAAACAAAAAACATTTATTTTATGATGTTTTATTTTTATTATTTCCCTTCTACGTGACTTTACCAAAAGAACCAAGAATATGAATCCCTGCAGCCACAAAAGCTTTAAATCGAAATTTAACTGCTAATTTATTGTTTATTTGATATATTTTTGGCTTCAAGTATTATTTCAAGAGATAAGACATTTCATTTCTGGGTTTCTGGCAACATATGAGTCATCTGGAAAATGCTATAATGGATGTATTTAGGTTCCATTCAAAAAATCTATACACCCAGGAGTAATAAGTCAGATTAATGAATATCTGTATATAGAAATGAAGCATGTAATGGCAGATAGTGTTTGTAATTTTTTCATTTATTGATCTGATGCAGAAAATTATATTTAAAGCAGAAATAGAATGAATACATTGCTCAATATCCTGTTTAACACCATTTATAAATTTATTCAGAACGTTTTTAGTGCTATAATACTGCAGTTGTGATACTAAAACGAGATTTTCTTTTTTTAAGCTGCAGATGTTAGACATGGCTATTATTAAGCTTCTGCTTCAGTGAACTTATACATAAAATCATAGTTTAGTAAATATTAGAAAAGTGTGTTGTATATACTTTCACTGAAAGGAAAGAAATATCTTAACATTTTATCCAACTGGTCATCTTCAGGAAATATTGAGGTTTACAGCGAGAGATGGTTCCATCAATACATTTTCACAATCGCAATCACAAACATTTAGATTGATCCGGCATTCACCAATTCTCTCCAGCCAGTTGCGGTCAGTTGCTTCCTTATCACTATTCTATCACTACTACTTTGTTAAATGTTCACGTGAAGTTTTTTTATTGACCCATTCATTCATATTGAGAACTCGGTCTACCAGACTAAGCATTTTGTTTCATCCACACTGCTTTCGACCACCACACTGTAGGTCTTTCTATTTTCTCTCCTCGTATTGTTCAACTTTGTTCCCACGATCTTATATTCTTGCTCATTTACAGAAACTGGTTAAATGTTATCTATTACAACTTTGATAGTGCCGTTTGTTACTGGCTGCTTGAAACGTTGGGCCTTTGGGCCTGCAATTAGCAACTGTGTAAAAAATATTTAAAAAAGATGTGGGGCAGTTTTTTACTCCAATCCAATTAGCCAAGGGGAGTGTCGAGAAGGATTTTAAGTCATGCTTGTTTGACGTCAACACGCTTGCCCCGCTAACAGACCTGGCCAACCAATCAGATTCTGTCCATCTCACATAAAGACAAAGATACCCTGTATAGCCTACACAGACAGTTGGGGTAAATGCTGTTTCACGAGCACCTATGCAAACACTTACGCGCATAATGTGCTTATGCGTGAGGGTTATTCTGTTTGCCCCCAAAGTGTACAAATGCAGCACGAATCCAAAGATGGCTAAGCACGAATTAAAACAACGATAATGATGAAGAGGATAGCAATGATCATGATGAGAATGCAGATAATGGTGACAATGATGAGGCAGTGATTATAATAATTATGGCCAATGAAGATTAAGAGAATGATAAATAATGACAGATGAGGATGAGATATGATGTTGATGATGGATAAATGATGTTGATGGCAATGATAAATGATGAGAGATGAAAATGCCATGATTAAATGACACCCTAACCCCATACTATTACTAACCCACCTCCTCCTAGTTAAGGGCATTCTGTAAATTAAGTGAAAAGTAGTGGTGGAATGGGTTTCAGTTTTGCACAGAAATTGCTGTACATCCGTCAAAAAATTGGCATGACAGACAAAATAGCTACACAAATCGTGAGTTTGCGTGCTCTATGACCATTGTGCTGTACATACTGCGCCTCATGCAGAAAATGCCCTGCCCATGCACATTGGTGAAACCCAGAGAAGGCCGGCAGACAGATTCAGGGAATACCAGAGAGGTTATGCCAATGATTGTGTGTTTGTATCCTTAATTTAACCAGGAAATGAAATACTGTAAACCCATTTAAACATTGCCTCTTTTTGCAAGGGTGACCTGGGTTTTTGCTGATCACACAAAACCAGTCACTGAACATTTCATATTCACAGGACACAGCCTCAGTGGTATGATGCTACATAGTCTGTTGTCTAGCTTTTACGATTGATTTGCAAACAGGCAAATACAAGACGTTTTTTGAGGCTCGAATTAATAATTATCCTGCCCTTAATGCAAGACTTGACCTCCGATAACGATCTGAAAGCAAACTCTGGACCAGTTTCAACATTCAGTGTCCATCAGAAATCAGGCTTGCTTAAATTTATGCTGGCGAATTGCCCGTTGTTTATGGGCATGGACCATTTCTGTAAGAAATAGGTCCTTGTTTGACGCAAAATTACGTAATACGTAACACAAAATAATAATTAAGTATCGTCAAGAATGTTAATAACGATAAAAAAAGCTTTATTCCCATATAGTTGCTGAGTTCACAGGCAAACATATGTAGGTTTAGTGAAAATACCCTAGTCCATATGTGTATTTTACATACATGCTGCTGCTCATATATGTGGGCGTGTATAGTTTGATGGATTATGTATTGCTCACATTTGACGTAATAACAACACTTAAAAACACAGCAGTTAGCATTTCACATAGCCTCATTCAAACGTACAAAAACCCAGGAAACACTGCAAACCTTTTGATATGCAAATGCTTATGTAATTTCACATTGCCATTGATTACAGCGGGTAAAATCTATCACATTTGACTAACTGTTAGATGTCCACACAATGTGAACACTCATTATACTTCAGTCTGGCAATCTGCATATTGAATTCTGCGATGCATTCAAATACATATATGACATTGAAGACTCATTGCAACTAAGTGAGTCCATAATCTGACACCATCCATGTTGACCTACCAAGACTAATTAAGACTCAATCAAATCGTTAGCACAGATATTTTTGCCATTCTTCTAATTCAAGGCTATTAGAATGGTGGTATGTTTTACTGACGATTGTAGTCTGCAATAGGAGGCAATGTTACTATGCAGTTTTAGCCAATTATATAATTTCCGAGTCAAAATTGGCAAGCCTCAAAATTGCCCGAAGAAGGGCAATCCAACTAAAAGTCGAGATCTTTCTTTAAGTAACCATGTAACAACAAAAAACCCGTAAAATTAATAATTTAATGAATTTCTTATTCGCGCCATTTTTAAAGTGCAAGGTTATCACGTATGTGCCATGCTTCACAGACATAACCTGCAGTAATTTCACAGTCGGGGATGATGTTGCTATGTGCAATACCAAATGAATAATTTTCAGGTAATTTGGACCTTGACACCAGCATACAATGTCTATTGTTTTCAAAAGATGTCAGGATTAATAAGGTCCACTGTGAAGTAGACGGCATGTATCTTACCTGTTAATACACCTGCAGTGTGAATCAAGGAAGCCTGCCAGATTTCAACCGTGAACCTACGTATGCAACAAGAAGTGAAAGCACTCGCTGGGCCTTGTCACTGCCAGATATATTAAATGATCCTTTTGGCGTCATCTCGTCCAACACCATGTGAGACTAGGCTCTAAGAAAAGCTGTCTCGGGTGTGGACCAATCAATTTCAAGGACAGTGCATTCATTATCAGAGTTGTGTTTTTTGTTTGCATTCCGACTGCAGGTATTGTGGTCAATGCAAACATGACTCCTTGTATAAAAGGTGTAAGTTTTGTTGCCAGATAAAAGGGTTAAAAAACAATTTATTTACTCTAAACATATTTATCTATTGCACGTACCATGAAAGATGTTTTTTGTTCAATATCCAATACGACATGTACCCTGGTAATCATTGGTAAAATTTTACCACACTTACACATCATGGCGTATGGATGCACAGAGTGACGTGCGCTAGATATCTTCAAACAGTCAGACAACGTTGATGACAGTCTGGAGGTCAGTAGTAGCATTGCTCTCACAACGTATCAGAAACACTGAGACATGCATTCAAGCCATAGATTATAATAGCACAATCTGGAGAGACAAGCGGGCTGAAATTGTTGGCTTATAGAAAAAAAAACCTCAGGCAAGGTCCACTGAAATGCATTTGTCACGTGTGCCACCATTCGTTCTAAGTGCATTGTTATCGACAGTTTTTTTTTACATACGTTCTCATGTCACCAGGTTTCAGAGCCAAAATCTTTCGTAACCAAGGACAACAGGCCGGGACAGAACTGTGATGTGATCCTCTTTGATGAAACTGTCAACTCGTTTCATTTTGTGCTGTAAGTTTTATGGATTTAGAGTGCAAAACAATACAATAAAAGTCAAAATTTCCTACACTGTGCAAAACTATCCCCCATGTAAACAATGCATGCCACACTTTCCCTTCTCTGTAAAGAACATTACCCATCTACCATGTCGGCGTTTAATCTGCACATTTGAAGCCTAAAAACTTTCAGTGCTATAGGTAATAGGTGCAGCCCTGCAATTGCTTACTCATGTCACTGCTAGCAGAAGGGCCTACACTACAGGGAGCTCTAGAGAGCCTATATAGAGGGTATTTTGGTCTACCCTTCCATGCTGGCAAAGCATCTTGGAAGAAGAGGCTTGCTGGCCACACTTTTACCCTACCACATGCGACCGGCCAATCGAATAACAGTGCAGCTTGCAGTGCTCTCGTAGCTTTTAAATACTACAAAGGGCTCTTATTAGTTTCCACTCATTTACAATTGCAAAGATGTCAGGCAGAGCATGTATCATTTTGTCATCAGCCGCAGCGGGATTTGCAATGTGTTTGTCAATGTGTCCTTTTAACCCGGTAACGGTTTGTGGATCGCGTCGATTTGTTAAACTCTATAATCCCCTAGGCTGTGAGGTATTGGGAGGATGGGAGTACAGAAACTAGGTTTGCGAACCCACCTGCATGGAATTTTAGTACTACATCCTCTCACGTGTGGATTTGCTATCGATTTTTAGCCCACTTTAATAAAAAAAAACACCCCTTAAAGAATTGACAGAGCATTTTACTTAGCCATCTCACTTAGGGATGCTCTTGAAGAGAGTCTTCAGACTGAGCGTTTCATTGATAAAATACATTGTTTATTATCATTCCATTGTTATACTCATTTCTGTTGATGAAAACATGTTATGATGTTATTTTAGCTGGAATAAAGAAGCTATCCAGCTTGCACAGACGTGGGAACCTCGGAAAACAGGTTTGTTTAACTATTCTATTGTGATTGAAAGCTTTCGTGACTGCAGGGATTCATATTCTTGGTTCTTTCGGTAAAGTCACGTAGAAGGGAGACAATAAAATAATAAAAATATAAAGCAATTAAATTATCACGACGTTTCGACTGCAACACAAGCAATCATCATCAGGTGTGAAAAACACGGCAAGAAAATTTGAAAAAAGTGGCGGTTTTATATTTTTATTATTTTCTTGTTTCCTTTCTACGTGACTTTACCGAAATAACCAAGAATATTCTATTGTGATTCAAAATATGTTTTATGCACAGACGAAGCAATACACTGTTCGTCCACCATTTTCCGAATTTTATTACATTTGTGTATTTGGCATCATGTCACGAGATAAAGAAATGTCCTTTCATGAATCATCCAGAGCAGTGCAGAGAACAGCCTGCAGAAGGAGATATCACCAAACTATATATGAGATTCCATCAAATTACCTCTTTTATCCACACTATGGCAGATGCAGGTCTAGAAACATCCCAAGGTGGGGCAGTTGTAAAATTACAAGCTTTCTTAAATAGGACCCGACATTAATAATATTTTTTAAAATATTTAACATGATGTCTGGTAAATATCAATAAAATACAAATATTCGAGGTCTCACTGGGATGGGAGCTTAGTCCCTCCTCTTCGTCCGTCAATTCACTAGGAACACGACAAAGAAACATTAGGTGGCAGTGAAACCAATTTTTTTTAATTCTTAGAGCTTGAATTTTGTCAGATTTGTTGAAATGTTTTGTATGTGTTTGTAGTCAGTCATTGCTGACTCTGCTGAGACCCTTAACTTGCTGCAATTGAAAACCTGGTTGAATAACAGGCACCAGAAACCTGACTTTTAAACCAGAATCCCAGCAATGCCAGTTCAGTGCTTTGAACCCTCAGCCACCAGGCCACTTCGATACAGTTATACTCTTGCAATATTTTATATGTTACTGTTATAGCCAGCATTATTTGCTGTAGCTGTGTAATCCAAGTCTCACTGCCTTCACATAAAACCCACATATAGCTGTTGACAGCTGAAATGGCAGTGCAAACAGAAATTAATGTGCATTTTAGTTGTGGTGAATGTAAGTGCAACCTCAGCATCTGTCACAACTTGCACCTATTAAGTGACAGCCTATTGTGCTGTCACTTGTTTTTTTGGTACATTATGCGGATAAAAAAAGTCTAGAAATCCATTTGAACGTGAAATGTTTTTCTTAAAAGGCTTAACATCAAAGAATGTTTGCTTCATTTTTTCCATGTTCCTCAGTGTGGTGAGTAATTAATCGAGGTTTTTTTTTGCGATGTATTTCCTGCATTCACTGCACATAGGTTAAAGCTACAAAGCATCCCACTTAAAAAAATGCTGTTCCAGTATTCCAAAACTTTTTGGAAAATTGGGATTTTTATCACAGTCAAACATTTTTTGGCCTCAGGCTCTATTATTAGCAAAGGGCAGAGCTGCGTGAGTTGTGGATGTGGTTGACAGAAGAGTGGGAAGGATGTATTAGTAGGCAGGGCCTACCGTCAGAAAGAACAAGGCCACAAACTGTTTGTGCAGGACTGGAGATTGAGTAGTCATAGCTATGTACAATTGAGTGGGGCCGACAATGGGCTCACTATGTGTCCTGGTTGAGCCTTTCAGAAATTTGGTAGCTATAATGTAGATTCAGTCAGTGAGCACAGTGCTTAAAGAGGACAGCTTGTAATAAGAAGGTTGTGAATTAAAATCCTAGTCAAGGGTTGACTCAACCTTTCATCTCTTTGGTGCTGATAAAATGACGACCAGTTTGTGGGACATAAACAGCGACTGTCTTAAGGATAGCCTTTCCCCCACCATGTCAGTCCACTGGGGGTTATTTGAGCACACAACTTGTGGGTAATGGGGGTTATATGACCATATTTCACTACGCTGGCTAGCACAAGTTCGTAATGGCAGGGAACACAGCTGCCGGAGCTTAATACAGTACAACAATGTATTTTTACGCGCTGGCCTCCGCTGACAACATATCCCTGTGGGCATAGCACCCACCATAGGAATGTGGAATTGCCATCACTGACTCAGGGTTGTAACAATAAGATGACAACTGCTCCGTGCATCTTTGAGGTAAACCAACCACTTTGACTCTTCTGACCTATGTAGGCTGCATAGCATAGTGAACAGCGGGCTTGCTACGAGGACATTTAGTATTCTGTCAGAGTATAACACTGGTTACATCGCCACAGTTTCCTAGTACTGTAATGTGCAAGGGGAATTGTTACCATCGGGTTCTGTTTGCTGTAAGGTGGTTGATCTTGAAGCCCTGTGACATCATTCACAAGGGTAGGTCATTGTGTGCCGCTGGTATAGTTCCATGAGTAAATGTCACAATTTTCTGCAATTCAATTGTAGAAATTATGATTAATGACATTTCTTTCCTTGTGCAGCTACCGCTATATGTTCCTTGCAAAGCAGATGTTTGGCAAAATTAACATCTCGCCAAAACAGCCAAAATACATCAAATCAAATTAAAGTGATGCCTTATTCAAATGAGCATTGAGGTGGTGCTCACCTTCTGTTTACAGCCCTGAGCCAGATGTGGAAATAATATATTCCTATGGCAAGTCTATCCTCAGGACAACCCCTACTTCCCCACGAAGTAGTACTTATTGTATCGACCCCGAAAGGACGATGGGCTGAGTCAACCTTCAAACAGTATTTGAACTTGCAAACCTTCTAATTGCGAGCCGCTCGTTCTACCGCTGAGCCACCTGATATTACGTCTCACTCTTCTTGGTGACGGAGGCACTGATATGCTTTTATACAAACACATTTGACAACTTGTAAATTGGGCCCTTTGTTTCTTATCTCGCTGTTACTAGGCTTTTAAATAGAGTACACACAATTGAATATGCATTACATTACCAACCTGATTCAAATGTCCCCTATTGGAATAAAAACATAAAAATGAAGAACATGGCAATGCTAATTTGTTATATGTAACATTTACGAGACATTTCATTGCATTTTTGTCCAGTGATATTTGCGGCCGACGTGAAGGTCAATTTTGACAAATATCGTCAGTCCATGGTTGCCACAGCAATCTCCAAGACCATCATCACTACCAATCCAAGTAAGAGCAAAGGCACGCGATGAAAGATGGAGCTTGTTATCAAACTGACAAAATGCTGGGAAACACCTCTGTGCATCTGACTGGACAACAGACAGGCGTATATAAGCACAGTTCATATATGAAAGCAAATGCAGTCAACTTCGTTATCCGGGCTAATGGGGTCAGTGGGGTGGAGGAGTGGCCCAGATTAAACAAATTCACGGATAATGAAAAACATAAATTGCCTATACACACATGTATTGCTTACCCACATAGAATGGAGTTGAAGATGCAGAATGTATAATCTGTTTTTATTTTATGTTAAAGTAATTGTTTTACTTGCCAACATTCACAGTCACGTGTGCACTAAGTCAATGTCCCTCCACGAGTGAGGAGCAGCTAATAATGAACCCAGCGTGCTCTTAAGGACATTTCATTTAAAAAAATTCACAAGTGATTAATCAGCCGATGGATTATAATATAGAGTTAACTGTACAGTCCATTCTGTTGTACTCTACTGAATGTGAATTGAGGCTCTGGTATTCACAGAGAGCCCTTGCCAATAATGCCACAACCAACGGACTGTTACACACTTTTATAAAAAAAATATTGAATGTAATTAGAGCAATTAAACAGACTCCTTCACCGCGTATTTATTTAGTTATTATATAAAAATACCATCGCGCGTGTTTAAAACACTTCATGCAGTCTGTACGTGTATGCCACATGGCCTGATTGTTTAAATTTTCCTGACATTTCTGTGCAAAATGAGGCTGGCTTTGTGCATGTGTCTAACACCAAATGTAACTTTCAAATGCTATAGAAGCAGAAACGTCATTGCATGTTACACCACAGAATTGGAGAGGGACATGCCAGTGGTGTTGAACATTTGCCCTTTTCATGTATTTAGGAATGTGAAATTTCCACGTGGCAAAAAAAAACACCGCATGGATTTGCTTCTAAATTGACACTTGTGGTCACTGATCAAAAACGAGATCATAACATTTGTAAACCTGCCAGTTACATGAGGATATAAAGTTTCATCATTTGCATTGGAGTTTCAGCCATTTTTTTTGTTCCAGCCCACCCTTACTCATAGCATATGTACATACATAGTCATTTTGTAAATCCAATGGCCATAATTCACCACACTAATCAGTGCTCGTTGATGAAGGTGGCTAGCATAGCCATTGAGGCATAGTACAGTACAACAATTAATTTTGATGCCCTTCGCCCTGCTGACAGATTATCCCCACAGAAGTCAACAACACTGATTTTATTAGAGTACCAAACCAAGCTCAACCTGCTTAGCTTCCATGTAACTTTGTCATTGGCTGGTCATAGTAGTTTATATTTTGCACACTAGATGGTGTCTTCAACAACAAAACATAACAGTAATTCGAGCATTCTTAACATGCCAACATGAGATTATTCAAATCAAGATGAGATTATTATTGAGACTTTGTTCTAGACCTGCATGCCTTTTCTTTCTGGCTGTTGAATCTGTGAGAGATAGTGCTTTAATTTAACTTGCCATGTTTGACTCGAAACGGTATTAACAATAATAACGTGCAGCCCTTTGCCAACCCACTGCTGGCTAAAAGGCTTTCCTCACTGTGTCGGCCATGGGGACTGTATGACCATAATTCACGATGCTGGTCAAGTGCGGTTTAGTGAAGCGTGGAGGACAAATGACTAACCACTAATGTTGTACGTGACCCGGAGTCAAACTCACCGGGTTTTAAGTGCAGTGCAGTATTATATTTTAACCAATACGGCAACACGAAATACAGTTATATAAATCAGTTTCACGCAACCATTTTTTTTATATCAAATATTTGATTTAAGAACATAAACTGCTTCCTTGAAGCGGGTTCTAATATGCAACTGTTTCGTAAATTAAAAACATTGTTATCTCATGTGTATTCTTTCAAATTGCTTGAAATCATACAACTTTGTATTCATTCATACCAAACCAGAATGATGACAGCCAAGAAAAATAATGCATGTGAAAACACGTATACCGAGGGGATAGAGTAATGAAGTGTGCAGGTGCTGGGTAGATTATTACATCAAAGGATCGTGAGAGGTGGTAGCTTGGGGAGGCCTTCATCCAGCAGTGAATCGACCACAGCTGATGATGAAAACAAGGATACCTCAGAGTGCACCATGTGTACGTGCTGCCGACACTACTAATGAACGTGTAGAGTAATCATCTCATATTCCTCCTCTGTCTCAGATACCCAGGAGGCACAGCTTCTCTTTACTTATGCAAATGACTACTTTGCAGCAGGAAATTTTGAGGAAGACATTTCTCCGGAAGGCCTCAGAACACTTGACTGTGAGTACTGCTCGCGTGAAGTGTAATTCGCGAGCATGACAGCCCATCAGCAACACAACACCCTAATTTTATTTTTTTCCCCCGGATTTCAATTGCGGTAAAATATTGGCGTGTCTGCTTCCTTGCAATTTTTGTCATTAATTATCCCTCTCAGTGAACACCATAAAGGACATCTATACCATTGAGCAGATCAAGGAAAAGCAGGTGTCTCTCCAAGCGTCAGAATCACCCATGCCTGTCTGCGGCGTCGGGTGCATGTTCATCTCCATGCTCAATGTCGACGACAGCGCCAGCAAAGTCATGAGCGTACGATGGTAATTATTAAGCCTCCCCTGTGCAAAGCCGCACGCCCACTGGTTCAGAGGATTCATTAGTCTCGATTCGTGACTCGGAGTTGAGATTTAATGCTGTTAGACATGTACCGATTCACCCCACGCCCCGCTACGACTCAATGAACTGTTACGACTCGGGACCACAATTGCATTCAATAAGCAGATGGGTGTTGTGTTTTTTTTGCCCTTGCCGTGTATGTGGTGGAGTCTAGTGTGGCGATAGGGCAGGGGATGAGGAACCTTCATGATAACACTCCCAACATGACAACACCAGGTCAAACATGAGCCTGAGAACATCAGACACTATTGCACAGTTTGGGTGCACTGTGTTGCTCCATACACAACCAAAGCTCAGATCTGACACCCTTATATTTAAACATGTTTAGCCCTTTCAAAAATAGTCTACATGAGCGGCCCTTTAAACATTTTGACTCCTGTACAGTACGGGGTAAATTATATTTTCCTTACCGAGGGCCGAATATGACTTTCACATTTCTTTAGCAGGCAACCACACTTAGCATCAGCCAAGAAAACGGGAAAAATAATGAAGGTTCACCTTCACCTTACGAATGCCATGGCTATATATGGGCAGGGAGACACTATTGGATGCATTCACGTCTTAAGGAAATGGCCAACACTCATAGCCTTGGCGATTTGGAGACATTAGCACATTGTCGATAAAAACGTAAAATAAAGGAACTTTTTACCAACACATGAATCTGACCCCTTCCATTTGACCTATTGGTATTGTGGATACATCTAATCCCATATAAAGGTTCTGCTGAATGCACACACTGTGATATTTAGGCATCTTTCTCCAGTGGCCCTGAGCTGATGGTGTAAATTTCACATTGCTAAGGTGGGATCAGTGACCCTCTACAACAATGAATGTAGACTCCTCACAAAGTGATACTATTCATTTTGATCACGGAGAGATTGTAAGCTGAGTTGACCCCCATCCGGAATTTGAACTCACGCGCGGCTGCCTGTCAGTCGAGCGTACTCATCGCAACATCAAATGGGACATTTGTCCCGGGCCCAGGACCCCAGAGAGGCCTATGAAAAACATATAGGACAATTTTTCAAATTAAGAAAAATAGGACAGTTTATTCAGTCCTTCCCTCATTGTCTTGTGCTCATGCTGAACCAACTCCTTTCCTCAAACTAGCTCTTGCGTCCCAGGGGCAAAGATACCTAAATCCAGTCCTGCCATATCTCTGCGGCCATAAAAGATATGCAATGCAATACAATTTGGATTTATACAGCACATAAATACAAATGTGTTTCGTAACCAAACACCTCTGCCAAAACACCCAGAGCCCAATTGATAATTTGTCATATTTCCATATTTTTCCTGTTTTTTTTTTCAACAAAACTATAGCAGCTGCACAATTTCCAATACTGGTACGATTGTTAATTTATTGTGCGATGAGGCCAGTTAATCCGTGAGAGTGATGAGCGTTATTAATGTTTCAATGTACCTTTTCTTTTGGGCGGGGTGGCGGGTTTTGCGCGCAGTTCTTTGTGCAAGTGCTCGGTAGATCCCGACAGTCAGATGTGCGCAAACGACAACTGCGACGCCACTCTGCTCAACAACACAGCCACCGTGAGGAAGTTCGAGATGCCGATGGAGATTGCCGACTGCACCGGAAGCCTCAACAACTGCTGGGTCACAGGGGCCGTGGCCGAAAATATGCTGGGCTGCACGGTAAGAGCAATGCATCAGCCCCCACCCTCTTGTATTAGTCGTGCAGAGGGCAATATCAATGATTAATTGAGTACCTCCATCCGTTATCTAGAGACTGTGGTAGCCTCTTAATTTAGTGCGTACTTACCTCCTATGACATGAGGTTCAGACACATGGTCGATAGCAAAAAATACACGGAACAATGACTGAAGAGTCTAAGAAAGAGCATGGAGATATGTCTGCTTGAAAATAGTATTGAGAGACAGAAAGAGGGAGACGTGGATTATAGAACACACGCAGGTTTGTGACATCATGCAAACTTAAGAAAAGTAAGCAGCCTTGCGCAAGATGCATTACTATAAGAGATTGTGGCTAATGTATCAAGAATAATGACGCAGTGGCAACCAAGTAATGTAACGAGTCCGTCCACCGGCAGAGATGGAGCAATATCAGGTGACGTGGATTATTACATCACAGAATCATGAGAGATGTTGATGGCTTTTGGAAGCCTTTATGGATTGATCATAGCCGATGATTGTGGTACCCACTTGCAGAGTGCACTTTCTCCAATCACTTCTTCACTGCCCCTATTGCTTCAGCCAAACATATTTCACACCAATCCACTTTTTCACACAATCTAACCGTGCCTTTTCCTGGATGACATCGACCCCGTTTGTCTCTGGTCACACTTTCACTCATAATTGCCGTTGTCAACCGCCAGTGAAACTTTGATCTGCCGCATTTTCCCAAGTCTCAACCCATATTCACTCTGACAACACTCCCTAACAGCTCTGTCTACTTTAAGGTGTACTATATTTCTGTTTAAGAATGTAAAGTTACGTGTTTTCTCCCTGAGTCATGTCACCGATAAATTGTATCAAAATGAAATGAGCACACAATATGCCTCCTTCCCATATCTGTCCCTTCACGTGAAAAGTAAGGGTATTTTATACATCCCATCTGCAATATGCCTATAAACGTTTGGCAGTTCACCAGCATTGGTTCAAGAAAGCCTGTCTCTGCTGATGAAACACTGAATGTCAAACTAGTACAGCGTTTGCTTGTGTTGAAGCTAGGATGCTGGAATTATGCACTCCCAAAAGTCCATGTGGCTGATAGGATGTCTAAAATGTGCTGAGAAAATGTGATATCATATTTGGATTTGGCACCTTTACATCTCCTATATACAAACGTGTGTAGGTGTAGGTTTGAAAACATTTGCATTGAGATTCCCTTCAAAGCCTCCATATGCGCATTTTCATCAATCCAAATTTGTAAGGGGAGGGGCAAAATTTATAATTTTCGTTTTGGGATTTTTTTTTATTGTCTCGATTATATCTGTGCCAAAATTCTGATTTCTAGCCCATCAAATAGAACATCATTTATGTGCAACAGCTATTCACTTGCTCGCAAATGTACCAGCTATGTACATTCAACAAAATTATTTGCTGATACTGGTGCACAAACGCAATAAAATAAGCTCAACACGTTCGTGAATAACCACTGGGGCCTTAAACTGGAGAAAGAAATGCATAAGAGGTGACGTTTTGGGCAATGGCCTTTTCATAACACACCCTTCTTCATGTTGTCTGAAAAAGGGCCATTGCCTCAAACATTTCCTACGATGTATTTATATATCCCTTTTAAGGCCGCAGTGTTTTGATGAACGTGTTGAGTTTTAGGCCACGTATGTTAGATGCATTCTCGCTTTGTTTCAAACCTTTTTTGAAATATGTTTTAATCCTTGGGATTCATTACCATACATTGCTGTTTTGGATATACAGATTAGGACGATAAAACACAATTTACTATGGACGTAATGATTCATTGATTTGCCAATGAATATCGATTTTTGTTTGCTCAAGATTTACACATCAACTCGTGCATGTGAGAATAATTTATTTCTGAATTTCAATTCGTATGCTGCATAGCGGATATGATTGGCTCATCCAAACCCTTCAGCTACTATAGATTATGCATACACCACGATGGGAATTATATAATTGTTTCATGAATTAAATTGTGATCGCAAAGCATGATAATGAATCAATCTGTGAAAGAGATGGATCATTACATCCCTATTATTTATCAAATGGTGGTAGGGTGGAGTTGTTCAGCATTCAATAGTGCACTTCACTATCAAGTCAGCGACATAATTTCTATTCTCCACCACAGCTAACATCAGCAGTGACAAGTGACATTACCACTGTTCTTGGTCTCTCCCCTCCTTCACCGACCCGCATTGAATAGTGTGGTGAAGTATGGTAACAAAAAAAAAACCATGACTAACCGTGGGGAAGTTTTCATTCATCAGTGGGTTATCTGGTGATCGTCTGGGGTTAAATTGTAAATTCACATTCCAGCACTATCCCTCGCTGCGGTGGTAATTCAAATTAGAAAAAAATGTGCGTGGGCCAGAAAAAATGGTGACGGATTTTTTCCGCCTGAGGATGACCGCTTGTGTTGCGATCGAAACGTCGTGATATATTATTTTCGGTTTTATGTTATTTTTCTACCTACGTGACTTTACCGAAAGAACCAAAGAGTATGTTATTATAACCATCGATGGCTCATTGCTCCAATTCTAGGAATCTATACAGTGTGCCTCAGGTTGTCCAGTCTCAGGTGATGACACATGCAGGTGAATTAATTGATAATTGGAGCGCAGAGGCAGCATGTGGCGATGTTAATGCACCAGTGCTGAGTCTCCCAGCAGACCAGTTCTCATGGGAGGTTGCTTGGACTGCATCTGCCCATCTGCTGGAGAAAGCGCTGAGGATGAAATCACTGCAGTCACGTTCCAGTTAATAAATTCAGGCGTCATGCATAGCCTGAGACGAGCAAAAACGTGAGGTGGATTTTGCATCTTTCACAAACTTTGTGCCACGATTAGGTGGCAAAGGTGAAACCCTGCAATTGAATGCTCACGCCACAGCTGAGGGGAGGGCTCGCTACCGTATACAGCCGTTTTGGCCAGATTTCCATTGACAAAGATATACTTAGCTCTGTGGGCTTTACCCATCGTGAACTAAGTGACTGTTTGGCTAGCTGGAGGTAGGCGGCTCGAGGGTATTTTGACCCACTCTTCCACGCTGGTCAGGCATCCTGCACCACCACGTGCGACCTGCTGGTCGGCTTACTGTTGGTGTATCAATTTATGATGCTGGTTGAATTGAGGTGGGGGGAAATTTGATAAACGTGCCCGCTTATGAAAGAAACAAGTCCAATGAGCTAACCATGACACACTACGGCATCATCCGATTTTATCAATATTGAACTTGATTCTTGAAAACATGTAGATATATGGCCCTTTTGTCAATCCACTGCTGAATGAGGACCTTCCAAGGCTGTGGGGGTCGTGAAGGTTATTTGACCGTACGTCACTCTGCTAGTCAGTGAGACTTGATGAATGAGATGAGTGAAGATGTTGGAGCAAACAATTGATTTTGCTGCACTGTGCCCTGCTAACAACGCAACCATTACAGTGGCCTACAACAATAGTTTTGTGCGTGGTGATCACCCATTCAAGCACTACCCAGCCTCAAATCCGCTTAGCTTTCGAGGTCTAATGAGATCGGGCACATGCGTGATTTGTCTTTTGAAAGCATGTTTCATGTAAAGTGTATTTTGCTTTTGTGATAACAACGTAATGGAACTTTATTTGCAGGTGGATGAATTTTCCCAAATGACTGATGTTCAGAAGACAGAGCTGAAATGGAGGGTGCTGTTGGAGCGATGCAAGATCTACTTCAAGGTAAAGGGATTATACTATTTTCACAGACGTACACAACACAGTAACATTACTGCATAGGATTTCGCAGCTGTGCTATACAGTTCTAGCTCTTCAATGCGTTTTCGTGTCGTGTTGTTTGGTATGGGGTCTGACGTTCCGTTCCAAGTGCTGGTAGCTTCGGTTGAATTCAGTTACTAACGATTCTGCCAACACGCAGAGCTAAATGACAAACAACGTGCCAAACAACAGGTGGTAGGGCCTGCCAAAAACACATCAGAGAGCCAAATCTGCAGTCATATATTTCAAACTGGTCGAAGGCTGTGTCTGCATTATTTTGGATTTTGTGTCATATTCTCCTAAAAAGTAACTGAGAAGATGAGTTACTGACTATCTGATGTCATATTTGGATTCGGCAAACGTGACATCCTCCAAATGCAAAACCTTTGTGGGCTTAGGTTAAAAAACAAACCAAAAAAGTCCAAAGATACTGCCCCACCCACAAATTTCATGACCCAAATAGAAAATTGTCTCTTCAGATTTTTCTTCTGAATGTGAACAAAACACACCACATCATAAAGAGCGACTTCACGACAAAGGTAGTTAAGGCTGCAGAGATGAGAGGATGATTGGTGAATTTGGCATCGTGTCGAGGGAAGAATGCCTATCGGAGCCCCCATGCACGTAAATGTATATTTTACATACGATATTCAGATATATTAAATCACTTATTGTTACATTCATGATTTGATGCACATAATGTCAAATCATTCACTGTGCCTCATTCATATCTTGGGTGGTGTTTTTCCAACAACCCCTGGAATTGGTTATTAATATTACGTTTTCACTGATAAAACACCTTGACTCTCAATTTTATGGTGGTAATATTTTTCAATTTGACACTGTTATTAAGAGTACTCAACTCACAATGGAAAGGTTGCAAATCCTGATCAACAGTCAACTCGGCCCAGCTTCCCTCCGTAATTGAAAAACCAATGATTTTCACTTCGTGGGAAGTCAACCGCTGATGGTGGTCTCACGTTTTTTGGGGTTATGCCGCATATTGTTTCGGCGTTATGTCCGATAATTAACTCGTTTAGCTGCATTTGCCGGAAGCTTCTCCAGGACTCGGAAGGAGCTCCACATCACGTATAGTGAAACGTTGGACATCATACCAAAACAACGTGTGGCACAACGACAAACACACTTTGGAGAGCCATATAACACAACCACGAAACCTAGGGAGCAGTATGAATAGTGAGTGTCCTATGGACAGATTGGCTCCCATTATAGAATTATGGAGTTTCTGTCCTTGGCTCAAGGTCATCAACAGAGATGGTTCCTGCCCCACGCTCGTTTTATTTGAAATGTGTGTTCATAAATGGGAAAACCAGATTCTCAGTAATTCTAGTGTTTAACGATAAACATAGCACCGTACTGTTAAGACAACCACTTGGCTATGGCCAATGTTACTTTTAGGCCACTGAAATTTTTATTTTGTAAGTCAAAGTGACACAGAGCGTTAGCTTCTTGGCATTATTAAAAGTAAATAAACTGTAATTCAAGCGTGGATAACAGGATTGCGCCAAAACTAAAGTGGCTAAATATATAGCCATGGGCGTAATGCACCCCCTTCAAATCGTAATTCGTTATGCTTTTTTAGAACCACTGATGTCGAAATGTGACATTTTAAATTGGAAATTGTCATCATGATCCGAGATCATACTCCATCAATTCAAACGCCTGTCATTGTTTTGGATGTATTTACTCGTACATTTCAGTCATGATCCCATATACAAATACAGCTCTTGAACACATGCATTATTTTACCACGCATACTGTGTGCGTGTAATAGTGGCGTATTGGCATAGTGGTTAGCACACTACACTACGAACTTAGTGACCCGAGTTCGATTCCCAGCCACTGTCTACATCAGTGGCAAATATGTGAACTAGGTCTGGGCCTTCCCAAGGTTGATTCAGCCTTAAGTGAGTGCCTGGAGCAGTGTGTACACATCAGCACTGGAAAGGCACCACCACCCCTTTGTGCGTGGTCATTGCACTGGCCCCAGCAGCCTGTGTAGGTTATAGAGGAGAGCTTTGATTTTGTGGAGCGGTGGTATAGTGGTTAGCACAATATATCATGATACCAGTGGCCTGAGTTCTATTCTCAGCATCAGCGGAAAGTGGTTTCTGAACGTGTCCCGTACAGTCGTCTAAACCTTAAATGTGTACTTGATGTGTCACATCTATAACGTAGGGACACAAGGTATCTGCCATTGGGCTGGCCACACCACTCCTTCAAAATTCCATGCTGACCTTAATACGTGTTCATCAAATAATACTTTCTCCTCCAGTCTATAAGTCTAGACAGAGAGTCTTTGTCTCTTGTGCGTTTGATGTCTTTTTAGCTTCACGGTGTACGGCACAACGTCACATATCCGGTATGAGGTCAGATGTATAAACATCCCTAGAAAATGTGTTACTGTGCAATTAAAAATAAAGTGCGGACTGCAATGACATGGGAAAACACTTCTCTGTGGGGGTGTGTACGTGATAGTTGGATATGTTGACATTTTATTCTACGTCTTAAGAGCAGAGGATATTAATGCAATGTGTTTATTTTACAAAGACGTGACAATAATCGCTTTTTGTTCATTTGCTCCTCTTTTTCCCTGGCAGATAGTTTACCGAAGCACTTCTCACAGTACCCGAGTTAATATTCTCTCGTGCGAATTAGCCAATCACAAGGAGGTGACTAAATTTGTCGTTCAATAAATGTCCACGTGGCTCACAGTCTGGCTTATGAATGATTAATGATAGATTTAACCGTGACAGCGAATGACAAGAATATGAATGTAAAAGTTTATAGTTTGGTTCTAAATTTAATCTTTAATTCAGACCGTGACTAATAATCCGTGCGAAAAAACTTGTGACGATACACAGGAAGAAAGCTGCGTAATTGATTTTATTCTTCAAAGTTGGGTGTTTTTTTCATTTTAGTAATGCCCTTTTGCATTATGAGTAAAGATAAAGGTGCAGCCCTGCAATGGCGTGCCGACACCACTCTTGGCAGAAGGGCTAATGGTAAAATATTCTCTAGACAGACCCTTTAGAGGGTATTTGGCCTACTTTTCCACTCTGGTCAGATGTCTTGGAAGATCTGGGAGTACCCTCATTTTACTCCACCACACCTAAAACTGTGGTGTACCTATTTATTCTTGGTTGCACAAAGGTGGGGGGGGGGGGTGGATTGGATCAACTTGCCTATGATTTCAACTGCTACGCTGGAAGATTGAACGGACCACCACTGTATTGATAACCATTGCAGTATATATATGAGTTAAAAAAATGCTGCCTGGATGGCTCTGTAACTGCAGAACTCAAATCATAATGAGATAGTCGCTAATTTAAGTCCCAGTTAGAAATTGACTCAGCCCCTCCCCACCCCCGGGTAGATAAAAATGAGGACACCTTTGTGGAAATCTAATACTGTTTGCCTTTCGACATTGATCTGGTCATTGAGCGGGGAGACAGATACTTTGAAACGAAGCACTCTTTGATTTTGCTTCTTTGTATATTTGTATTTTGTGCGGAGTTTTCGAAAGGCATTGTGCTTTCTTTTATTAATCTGTTGAAGAAAGAAACATTCCTGGTAAAAGCATCTGAAAAAAAAAACCCCATCTAAATAAATTACATGGAGTACAGTAGTCGGTTTTTGCCTCATGTTTGAGAATACATCTTGCAGTTTTCACGTTAATCGTTTGCCTTTAAATGTTCGCGTATTAATAATTATCATTAAAAAATTATCCAGTTGATGTTTCCCTAGAGAGTGGAGCACTGTTCGGTACATATGTACCCATGTATTTAACAAGGTGGCAGATGCCAATGGTTATCAATAAATAAATATAAACCAATAATACAAACGGTAATACGATTAAGATGTGTGTGCCTGCACATTTACGGCTGAAACACAGTGTATTTTTGTGCTATAAATTCAGTAACATTACTCTGCAAAGCGTGAAGGTTAATTTTCAAAATATGTATCAGCTCACAATGCATAACATGTTCTTTTAAATGGCAAACGCAGCATTTGCCTCGAGAATTCCACGATGTTCACTCAGCCACATGGATGGTCTCCCATCAACCATCAATGGGAAAAATATTGTTTCTTATTGTAATTTATTTTTTCGCGCTGTTTAGGTTACCTAGGAATTCTTCCCCCAAGGTGCTGGCTTTCTTCTTCTTTATCCAAGTGTGTTAGAAGCCAGATATCAGCAGCCGCTGTCCTTGAAATTTGCACGCTTCAGATTGAAAGCGTCCTTCATGCTTTAGAGCAACTGTTCAATTCTTACGTACGCACGTCGCGTCTGAAATGGTCTCAGACTTTATATATTTTGGGGACATTTGTCCTAAAAACGTGTCAACGGTTAAACGAATTTCTTTAAGCAATGAACCTTTGTGAATGAATAGGTTAAGTGTGGAAATATATATTTATTCTATACATCTGACAGATTGTGTGGTAATTTCAATGGTAACATTTACACGCACAATTCAGGCATGTCTGAATTCAGTGGGCACAACGGTGGCGAGCGGACGCCACGGCGTGATGTTAACTACCTCGCCTGGTATACAGGAGTTCGTGGGTTCGATCCCGACCCTGACGCCTGCTATATATTTGGAGTCTGCATGTTGTCTCCGTGGTCACAAGGATTTTCTCAGGGCCCTCCAGTGTTTCCCTCCACGTATAGAAACTTGCGTTTAGAGTATTTGCCTGCTATAAATTCCCAAATAATAAGCCACTTAGTTGAGCTATCATTTGTGGCCAGTTGGCTTCTCAAAAACAGCTTCATAGTTCAGTGGGCCTTACCTGGTAAAATGCAAAATAGTGTTTCCACTTGCATATCTGATCCGTGCTGGGGACCATGCCAAGCCAACGCAGAGCAGGGTCGTGGAAGCGCGGGTTGCTTTGCCATCGAACAAGCCGTGCTGTGCTACTGACATCACACGCAATTCGTGACGTTGTGACGCGCGTAAATGTCGCGGTGACGGTCTTTTTGAGTCTTGGCCTGACGGACGTCAGATGCATTGAGCACGTCATTAACCCTGCCCCTAGCGTGTTGGATCTGAACCCGATGGTCTTGCGAGATCAATGCAGCCTGTCTTAGTTACAGCTTCCGGCTTGACTCAGTAACATGTCAGTGGAAAACCACCCGTACCGTGATGACCACAGGCTGCCACAGCTCAGATGTGCCGGTGTCAAAGGGAATATAAGACATCAAACGATGCTGATGTCACAGTTTTATGTCTTGGACTATGATTCTGTCGTGATAAAATTGCTCGTGAATATGTTTCTTGTAATTTGTATGAAATACCCGTTGACCTATGTTTAATAAAAGAGCCTAAATTGATTATTGTGACTTCTGATTGCGGTATGTCATTGGTTCCAAATGTGGAAAGATGATCGTAGTCACGTACAAGGGGCTGTAAAGAATACACGTGCGCAACACAGCATCTCATTAAATAATAATGCCATGTACATATATTTATACAAGTCTTTATTTCTAAAACCTCAGCTAAAATTACAACTCACGAATACAAAGACATCTATTAAATATGTAATGCAATACAAATGTCACGGCTGAACACGGTATTTAGAATTTGACTTCAAATGTTAATGTCAGAAAGAATAATTAACATTTTAAAACGTTCATATTGAGGAAAGTAAATGGATGTGCTCAGTTAAAATGACATGCCTTCAGTTTTAATTCCTGACCGGTTGCAGATAATACCATTACAGAATGCTGGTTGAAATTACAGGTGCCAAAAAAACCCTCTCCCATTGTTTAATGGTCAAACCCTGTACAATGCATGCGTCCGGAGTGATTACACGTTCTATGCAGTATAAATAGGCGCGCTCGCAGTTAGGAGTCGATCGACAGGTAACGCGTGCTGTGGTGAAGGTAGAGTGTGCAGTGACTCCCACCTCTCCAAAAATCTGAATCAGAATATGTATTTAGACTTGAGTAATCCGATGCGCTACAAAGCTATTTGTCACATATCTTCAGTAGCTTGGGCCAGCTTTGAAGAGTCGATATCTGGGGGGGGGGGGGCTTTCTAGAGCTCCCCCAAGCAGAGTGCATGAGTAAGAACATTGCAGGGCTGCGCTTTTACCTTTTTTTGTTACACATAAAATGTCAAGGCAATGCTGCACGTGCGTAACCCGCCGTTTTGGCTGTCTCTCTGTACGCGATATTGTGTAGCACATCTGCGATATTCTAGAATCAAGTTCACCTTGGTATGCAGCGAAAAGGAGAGGATAAGATTGCATTGAAAGTAGACGATTGGTATGCAGGGCCACTGCTGATGTTGGCAGCAGCAGCGGTGTTCGCACAGTTCATCTTAGCAGAACAATAAAAGTCTTCCCAGCGATTGGGCTGAGAGGACATTGTCATACCATTCCCCGGGCCCCCCCCCCCCCCAGGGCTGTTGATGCCATATCTGTCAATGGCCGATGCTATACAGTCAGGTCAGCTCTTCAGACGGATTCACAGCAACCAACATCCGTCTGCCTGCCTCACACAGTAGGCAATCGGAAGAGCCGCACAGAGTGTGTGCCAGCCTTGTGTGAATTCGGCCTTCAAACAACGGTCAAAACCAGACGCCAATGGGCATCGAAAGCGATTAGAAACCCAGGTGATAATTCGTGCAAAGCCACTTTTCCCGTCGAAGCTGGAAAGCCACTTCGAGGATGAAAAGCCATTTCCGAGGATGAACGCTCTATGAAGTATTAGTCCCGTGCATGATTGTAATTGCGAGAATTTAGCTGTAGACATTGGCAGAGTAGCAGCCTCGCTGGCACGAGTCCTAAGCTGAGTCCCCTGTCCATTCCCCAGCCTCCCCCCCCGCCGCCTCCTCTGTGTACATCCTTCGCCTGGGCATCTATGGGCCGCTGGTGCAGTTGCACCGCCTGCACTCCCACTAGTTACACAAACTGGCCTTTTGGCGTCATCTGGTCCAACACCAGTGGAGACTAGGCTCTAAGAAAAGCCGTCTCGGGTGTGGACCAATTAATTTCAAAGACTGAATATCATCAGAGTTGTCTCTTTTTGTTTGCATTTATGACTGCTTGTGTTGTGGTTATTGCAAACATGATCCCTTGTATAAAGGTGTCAGTTTTGGTGCCAGATAAAAGGGTAACAACCTGTTACTATGGCTGCAAAGCTGGCTTGCGATGAAGACGTTATGACAACGCTATGCGCTGCGATAGGGTACATCGAGTATAAAGATCCACTCACCGTATAGCCGTCAATAGCCCGTTGGGGCTGTTAGCGAGCACTTGCTAAGGTCGGAACGGCGCACGAGGGGGTTGGTTGTAGCCAGCACCGCACTCGGTCACGTCTGACGACTCTGCAGTGCTGAAATTTTCACGTCGCACCCACTTAAGGCTGCTTCGACCTAGGGGTGGCCCAGGACCAGCTGAGATGTGTGTCCACCCATAGTCGCCGTGAGCGGGGAATCGAACACAGGTTTGCTGCATTCACTAACCGATACAAGCAAGCAAAAGGCAAATGTCCCCCGTGTAGCCTTATCAGACTGTAGAGGCAAGTGCTGTTAGAGAGCACCTATGACGGCCGGAATGGTACATGAAGGGGTGGGGTAGCCAGCACCACGCCTGACCTACATTGTCTCCCTGGTGGCGATGTTTACACACCGCACCAGGTACTCATTTGAGGCTGAGTCGACCTAGGGAATCGAACTCGGGTCGTCGGGTTTATAGCACAGCGCGCTAACCACTGCACTATCGCTCCCCACATTAACCACTTCACCATCACTCCCATCACATGCAATTGAGCACTCTCTATCTCACACACACAAAAAGACAAAGATCCCCCGTATAACTTTAACAGCCTGTAGGGGCAAGTGCTGTTAGCGAGCACCTATGAAGGCCGGCTCACGAGGGGATGGGTGCCCAGCACTACGCCCGGCCGCCTTTGTCTTCCTAGTGGCGATGTTTACACATCGCACTGGGTACTAATTTGAGGCTGAGTCGGCCTAGGGGAGGCCCAGGACCGATTCAGATAACCGTCACTGGTGTTGACCTTGAGCGGGAATCGAACCCGGGACTACCAGGTTAATAACGCAGCGCGCAAACCGCTGCACCACCGCTCCCCACTCTCTCTCTCTCACGTACACACAGACACACAAATCACTCACTCTCTCTCTCACGTACACACAGACACACAAATCACGCACTGCGATGTTGAAACTGCGAAGGCCCGGCTTGTTCCGAAACGGTGTCACGGAGAAAAAACGAGCGGCTCTTCGCCGTTGGGAGGGTGAAATATTTGCCATCAGCTCGTTAAATAGAAGGCAGCGCCTAAAGTGCCTTCATTTTCTCCCGGCGTAAATGCCCCTTTGCATTTCGCCCATTGTAAAGAGTAACACTGTCTGCTCAACTCTACCTTGACATTAATTGCTGACCTTATCCCCCTTCAGCCGCTGCATTTGGCCGAAAGGGAAAACGACAGAGGTGTTACATCCATGGCATTTTTTTTCCATGCCAGTTGCCCGAAAGGGACCCACTTAACCTTTTGCGTTTTGGGTTTGTCATCCCCTTCCGAGAGTTCTAACCGCGCACGAAATAAGCAACCACGACGCGTCGTTGTGGGAGAATGTTAATAACAGAATAAATATAAGCGGGTTTTTTTTTTATACATCACATCGGCCACCCGGTCTTCCTTTCTGGGGATTGCATCCTATCGGCGACTTTGGAGCAACACAATTATAACAACAACAACAACAAATTTTACACCGGTTTCGACATGTGGGTGTCTCATCAGCCACACACAGAGTCAGGCCTCAATGCCTGGGACAATGCTCGCGAACTGCCCGGCCGTAAAGAGGCAATATCCGCTTTCTGCAGAGTAATGAGTTCCAATTCCGCACGCAAAACGATACGAGAGACGACGCACAGTAATCGCTCAACGTCGCTTCACGAAATACATTTACGGCATCCTTCCCATAATTGTCTCTCAACGTAGCATATAAAATGCTTCTTTTTTTTACACATCCCATCAGCCACGCAACCTTCTGGATGGAACCGGGTGGGTGGGGGTGGGGGAGTATTAATGTCAAGTTATTAATGTCAAGTTAATATTTGAAAGGAAAAAAAACCCGACGCAGTCAATCAGAAGTCAAATATAGCTGCGCCGTGTTGTCAAACGTGGATGGCCTCGGCTAATTACTCGACATATTGCACGGCTAATGTACAACTCCCCCCCCCCCATCACGCTCTCCCCGCGACAGCTTAATACCATTTACCTAATTAGCGCGTTGATTTTGGTGTTCGTTTAAGCGCGCGTTTTGATTGCAACACGCGTAGCGTTCCTCGCAACGGCGCTATATTTAAGAAATAAAAAAATTAACCCGTAAAAACAAAGTTTTTCACTATAAATCCTTTATATGCGTGGCGGCTAGAGTCCTCTCGTCCTCTGGCTTGAGATGGCTGCCACCTATGGGTCAGATGATTGCCTGCCACCATTAAGCAATTGGTAATTAAATATAAAAACAATTTGCCTAAAAAGTGTTAAATTTTGGAAAAAAAATTTCACGAAAATAAATTGTCACGCACAACGAGTCTGTGTGCAAAATGTCAGCTCGATTGGATCACGGGAAGTGGGTTAAAAAACGACCGAAAGATTTGCACGGTCGTAAGCGCGCAAGCAAGCAAGCAAGTGAAGTTAATATAAAAGATTTAATAACCCCGCCCCCCTCTCTAAAAGCATACAGACCAATTCCGACCTAATTTGTCACCCCGTGCCCTTATACATCCCAACGTTCATCCTATAAAGTTCCATCACAAGGGAGAAACACAAACAAATAGACAGAAAATAGTTTGCACGTATTGAAACGGTTGCGCGCCGTATGGACCTGAAAACTCTATTTCCCTGTACAAGAATACGGGGTAAACCGTATGGGTTGACAGGTATGCTAAATTCGCATTTTTCTGTGAGATTAATAAAGACTCGGCTGTAATTTAACGCGCAGAGCTCGATTATTGCACGGCTACACACGGCCGGAAAATGTTTTTTTGTCTTTTTTTTGTAAACAATCTTCGCCACAAACATAAGCACCCTCTGATAAGACTCGCAGATGTGGAACACGAGCCTTGATTAACCTCACCACAACACGCACGCGCGCGCGCGCGCACCTGTGACTCGCGCACAATTGAAAATAAATAATAAAACATTACCTCATTACCCCTTGCTGCTACCATTGCCTCTTTGTCTGTTACCCACTCCTCCTCCACCGTCTTTGTGGTGCGTGGTGTGGGTATAGACTGGGGTGGAGATTAAAGCCAGCAGGCCCGCGTGGTGTAATGAGTGCAGATGTTAATGATGCTTGAATTTCACAGACATCTGAACCGGAATCCGAATTTGTTACTGGGGGGAAATCCGATAAGCTGGGAAGCCCTTTTCACACGTGTCCAGTAGGGACACGGGGTCAGAACATTACGACGACGGACAATACAAACAACGCGATCGGAGTGCACGCTTTATAGGAAAGTTAAATAAATCATCTTCTTGGTTCTTTCGGTAAAGTCACGTAGAAGGGAAATAATAAAATAATAAAAATAAAAATAATAAAATAATTCTCACGACGTTTCGGCCACAACGCAAGCAGCCGTCCTCAGGTGAAGAACAGGTCTGTCGGAAAGACAGTCTGAATGACACACCCCAGGCTTGGAGCGTATATTTAAGCTGGGTTGGAGGGGGAAGAGCGCCTTGACAAACTAATTTGCATATCAAAAGAAAATTAGCATATTTATGGGAAATGCAGATATGGGATTAGTACTACTTATGAAATGCGTAGGAGGTGGGCGGGGGCTTCAAAGTCATATTATGCCCGTGTATTATACAGGTTTAGCAGCATCAAAGGGAGGGGATAGGGGTAGCATTAATAAAGGGAAGGAATGTTAATAGTATGTAGCTGCAGTAACTAAATACAAATAAAAAATTGTAATCTTTCCAGGTAACTATCGTTTGGCGACGGATTGTGAAGGCCTTCAGCCAGCAGTGGATTGATCAAGGCTAAGGTGTTTGCGATATCCTGAAAACGGCAAAACATCGATGGCTCTCCATCGCGCACATCGGAACTAAACCTAAACTACTTTTTGCTAATCAGGTAAAGGCCCCACTTAAGCTTCACAGCTCGTTTTCAGAAGCGACCTGGCCACAAACGATAACTCGACGAAGTGGCTTATCATCATCATCATCATCACCACGTGGAATTGTATTGCAGCCAAATACTCTAAACGAGTGATGTTCGTTTAACACATAGGCTTTCGCGACCAATATTATTCATAATAAACGTTTTTGGGTTGGATCGCGTTATTTATAAATGTGTCGTAACCCTCCACCACCCGACACGGCCAATCAGTAAAAAAGTGTCACGTTGACAAAATACAAATAGTTCACTACTTTAGCCCACCGGTGTGTTGAAGAGTGAATCTACAACATTTACAATTTTTGCTGGTTATTACATCCAGCATCATTGGGCAATTTGCCAGAATGTGATGTTGATTCTCAATGTGGATGTAAACAGCGGAGGACCCGGAGGAAAATCGACGTGACCACGGGGAGAGAGAGACACGCAGATTCCAAATATACAACAGGTGTCCAGGTCGGGATCGAGCCTGACGACCTCCCGTATACCGGGCGAGGTAGTTAACATCTCCTAGCCACCGCGGCACCCTGAGACACACACGTGTGTCTGCGTGTTCGTGCGGTGAGCACGCGGGAGGGGAGGGTGCGAAGAGCCGTCATCGGTCTTCGTCAGTGGTGAATGAGGCCGGATGCCCCGTCCGTGAGACCCATGCAGCAGCCATTAATACGAGAGGCATTTAATTTCGCGCTGGGGAAAGAAAAATAAACAGGGGGCCCAGCGTTTTCACTCGTCATTAACAAAGGTCATCCATGGCGGGTTTGTTCGTCTTTCCTCCCCCAGTCACCCACCGCTCCCCCGTCTCCCTTCAATGCCACGTGCCTATTCTTGTTTTGGCTACTGTTTAATCATTCACCAACGATAACAAACCAAAAATGATATCCGTAAATATTAAGCCAGCGATTAGTATGTTCTTTCTCATGGAGATGCGAGCGATGAAAACGGTTAAGCGCGCAGTCGGTGGTGCGGAGGAGGTTTGAGAAGGACGCAACTGGGCAGTTGGAGGTAGCCTTGCAATTGGGCAATAGCTCTTGTGATCTCTCATTTACTTGATACAGCTGTCTTGGCTGTGACGGTTCCACCTGAAGACGGAAGCTTGTGTTGCCTCCGAAATGTCGTGATTTTTATTTTTTTATTTTATTTTACTTTTATTATTTTGAATTTTTTACCTACGTGACTTTACCGAAAAAACCTAAGAATATGGGCAATAGCCTGCTGGAATGGTGTTTCCTTAATCGAGTTTAGTGCAGGTATTTTTCTCATTAATATTTGACGAAAAATAATTCTACCACGACGCCGACACACAATGGCCTACTCTTTTCGAACGACGTCGTGAGATTTTGAACGTTGGTGTTGTATGATCCAATGCACTCCGCGGCATTAACCAGGGATGCCCACCCGGTTCGAACCGCGAACCTCCGTGACCGCTCAGACGTTGGGCCACGTCACGCGAGCCTGGTGTCAGCGCCGTCACTTGGGGGTGGATGGTGGGCTGTGTGTATGTTTGTTGTTGTTGTCTTGTTTTTGGTGAGCGGTGGCGTTGTGGTTAGCGCACAACGGGCTCGTGATGAACCCGGCGACATGCGGTTCTATCCCCGACCTCGCGGTTAATGTCAGTGACGAATATCTGAACCCGTTGCTGGGCCTTCCCCAGGTCGACTGAGCCTTACGTCAGTATCTGGGGAGGGTGTGTATGTAACATCAGCACTGGGGAGAGAGACAAAGGCGGCCGGGCGTGCCCCCCCCCCCCCCCACACACACACATACACACGTGCCGCGGCTGCCTTCATAGATGCTACTCGCTAAACAGCACTTGCCCCAACAGCCTATTAAAGGCTACACGGGGAATCTTTGTCATTGTGTTGAGTCTATCACCCGTCGGCCGTACCGCACAAGCCCTTTAATTACGATAATGCGGCTGCGTGACCACTGTCAGCACATCTCAGCTGAGAGCCTTTCCACCCCCTACCCCCCCATCATTTACCGAGCGGTGGCGGTAGGGGGAGGGGGTGTGCAAGGGGGAGGAGGTTCGGCCTTCGGCAAGAACTCACGAGTTTCAAAATCAAAATGCCACTCATCCCAAACTCATTTGCAAATTCCCCTCTCCATCTCTCTCTCTTTGCGTTAAACCCACAAGGTCGCTTGAAGCCACGGGGAGGTGGGGGGGCGACGGCCGGGGGGAGGGGGGGTTCATGTCACCGCAGTGCGCCGCCCGTGCCAGGCTAGGTGCGCTTTCAAGACTCTTGAGGCAGCGTTCGGGGTCATGGGACGGACCGGAGTTGTTGCGGGTTCAACAGACCACGCAGGGTGACCCGGAGTGCACGTACACAAGCAAGTCGAAATGAACATGATCGCCATGCCCACCAGTACCCTTCCCGTTCCGTTGGAATGTGCGCCGATGGCTTCTTTATTGGCACATAAAATACAGATTGATGAAGAGCACAAGGCGGGCAAAATGAATTACGTTGAGGGAGAGAGAGAGAGAGACATGAAGAGGATTAGAAGAGCATGCGCAGCAGGTCAATGACATCGTCATTCAAGCTGCTCGGGAATGATAAGTTTGGGCTTTGTGCAGGGCGCGTTGTTGCTATGGTAGGGGATGTTGGCCTACCGCCAAGAGCCGCGGTGCCTATGAGATGTTAACTACCTCGCCTGGTATACAGGCAGTCGTGGGTTCGATCTCGACCCTGACACCTGCTGCTGTATATTTGAAGTTTGCGTGTTTCTCTCTCTCATCATCATCACGGTGGCTAGGAGATGTTAACTACCTCGCCTGGTATACAGGCAGTCGTGGG
>CM025641.2:3522685-3539808 GCA_014621495.2 Entosphenus tridentatus | reverse complement strand
GGGTTTTTTTTCTTCCTAAGTAATTGTAGCAGTTTGCTTAACCGCGGCAGCGTAATATATTACGGTGTAATTCTATTTACCGTGCAGTTAAACGTAATGTGTGGTATTTATAGGCTAATGTTGCCTTACATTGGCCCAGGACGCTAGTTTCCTTGAAGAGTTTATTCATTTTGTGCACGTTTCCTGGAATTTGGCGTCGCGCCTTTCGAGGAGGCATTCAAATGAAATGTCTACATGTGATGTTAATAGTTCTTCACAGGCCATCATCATCAATTATCGTCATTATCCTTGTTCAATCCACTGCTGAGTACACTCCTCATCCCTCACCACCCCCAACCCCGATTCGTCGCTGTTTCACCCGTTGGCTCTCGCGATGCAACGAGCGATATGGTTGCTGCGCACGAACTAGTTCCATCGCTCCGTCTCCACGGCGGTCGTCCTCTTGGGCTGCCACTTCGACTGACTGCGGCCTTAAAAATTTCCCGTTCCGATGATGACAAACGTGTACGTCATCATACTCTTTGGTTCTTTGGGTACAGTCACGTAGTTCGAAATAAAATAAAACAAATCACGACGTTTCGATCGCAACACAAGCGACCATCATCAGTCCGACCGCTTGTGTTTTTTTTTTAACTACGTGACTTTACCGAAAGAAACAAAGAGTATGGATTCGTGCAGTCATGAAAGCTTCAAATCAAGATTGTGCATGTCATCAGTTTTCGAATAACAATTTATTGAAAGCAAAAATAATACACGGACGTCATCGGAACGGAATCGAAAGAAAAACTTAAGTAAAATAACTTTATGGGTACCAAGGTTCCCACAAGGACATGAGGAAAGAGGGCGCGGGGCACAATTTGGTGCCAGCTATCATAGAGTGCGACGGTCGTGTCGCTGCAGTTCTCTGCGGTGAGTACGGTGTCTTTAAAAACAACGGCGCTGCTGCACCTCTCTAAATGAAATGAACGCTGAGTCACTCACGCGTTCAGAGATTCGGCGGTGAACGGGACACCACCCACCCTGTAACTTGCAGACGTCTTGGAATGGGAAAGGGTTAAAAAATATATATGTACAGGTAGCCCTCGGATTTAGGAACGTTCGGTTTATGAAATTTCGCCTGAACGCAATTGGCAAATTGTGGACGCGTTTCGATGAATGGAATCGAAATTTCCGCGTTCACGAAATATCACGACGGCCACGCGCCGCGAGATCAAACAAGAAGCCATCCGGGAGGCTGCGCCATCCGTCCGCTACTGCACATCTAGTGGTAAAGAGCTTCATAGCTCATCAGATTTCTCCTCCAGTCTTAATAAAGATTCCGAATCTGGTCCATGACAGCGTCACGGCATTCCTACAGTGCAGCCGTAACGCCTCCACATCATCACCTATCCAGGCAGTCCAACATGCAGCAGATCTCTTGGTGAGTTCCCTGAAAAGGTTAATAATTTTTTACTTTAAATTAATTATTATTTAATCGTTTAATTATGATGGAGTGGGTGATAAAAAATAATATTTAGTGTTCAGACCATGGGTGCCTGATGAGAATTACATTTTTTTTTAATTCTCACGACTAGTTTGTTTTTTTAAATGTTCCAAAGTAATTATTCAGTCACAATAGTCACTATAGAAGATGCATCCTCACCTTAATGTCACTTCTAGTCACGAGCCACGATTCAAGCTTAGACACTGGTCTCGAATCACGCTTTATATTGCTAGTCACATAAATAAGTCACGATTAAAGTCTCAAGCAACTGGTCAGTAAATCGCCACTCTTTCCATGAGTTTTGGTTATTAGTTCAGCCACTTGTTTACAAGTTTACAAGTGGCCTCACAAAATGTTTTCTGATGACCCAGTTTTTGAATCGGCGTATGAATATTCGCACCGATCGAATCGGTGGAGCTTGGGCAGGAGACACGTGTTAACCCACTCAATTCGGTGCCCTTGTCAATACTTTTTGCCTGCGATGAGTAGTTGCGATGAACCTGCTGGGATTGGCACGCGTGTGGAAGACTGGACTCCAGCCAAAAAGAGAAAAATCCCAACGGAGCCTTGAAATTATTTCAGATGTGCACACGTACACCCCCCCCACTTCGCAAAAAAAATGTAATTATTATAATCCACAACTTAGCTAATTTTTGTTATTCACGCAATTATTATAGCAGCCTGCAGTAGTTTTACAGTGGGGGGGGGGGGAGTGGGGGGCGATGTTTATGTGGTGGATTCCCGATTGAGTCATTTGCGTGGTTCAAGCGTGACGCTGGCGGTGGCACGTCGCGGGGGTCTTTACGCCGAGCCTGCAGCAGCAAGCGGTCAACGCGCTCCCAGTAAATGTTGCAACGTCGCTGGCTGAACGTTGGTTCGACGTTGGCTCTACGTTTTCACGTTCGCTTGGCCTAACCGCTGGGCGATGTCACTGCGTCGGTGACATGTCAATCGGCTGCTGGACGAGGGCCTCGCCAAGCTGTGCGGGTCGTGGCGGATGTTTGGCTGTACTTCACCACACTGGTCAGGGTGGAGGGTGGGCGGGGGGTGGGGAGCATAGATGTGTTCGAATATAATTGCAGTACAATACAACAAATGTTTTTTGTACTGGTAGGAACCACCTGGTTCCACCAGCCCACAGGGAATTATTGTGTCCGTCCGTCGTGCATCCAAAAATGGGAGGGGTGGGGCTGGGTGGAGAGGGGTGGGTGGGGAGGAACTGGGTGGGAAGGGGAGGGTGGGGCTGGGTGGGGGTGGGAGGGGTGGGGCTGATCACCCCGTGGTGCCCGTCACCCCGTGGTGCCCTTATAAAACTCAACGTTTAACCTACTCACGCAGGCTTGTGCCCACTCTCAGTCGGGCATATTTGTGGAATACACCACGCCGCCGTTGACCCTGGCCATTGACCGAGCAACCCAACGTTCCTACCAGCTCCCTGCGCAGGAATGTGTTTTGTTGTTGCACTGCTCTTTGCTGCCCAGCACGGGGCACTGCCCCACAAAAGATGGGAACTGAAGTTTAAAAAAATGTTAAAGATTGAATATGGTTCGTGGTGAGAAAATGCAATGACCGTACTCTCCGGATTATAAGGACACATCTTTGAAAGCAAATGTTGGGGGTGCGTCTTGGTGAGGTGTGCCTAACCAGATTTGTGTAACTTTGTTGACGCTGGGTCACCTCTGTAAGTCACTCTAAGTCAGTCACTAGCCACTCTCGCCAGTCGTGGTTGTAGCAGTGGGCAAGGGGGAGGGTTGGTCTCGCCACGTCACCTCTGTAAGTCACTAGTCAGTCACAATCAACCCTTGTCAGTCACTATCCACTCCAGCCAGTCGTGGTTGTAGCAGTGAAGATGGAGGAGGGCGAATCTCTCCATGCCACCAATAAATCACTCAAGTCTAGGCAGTCACTATCCACTCCGGCCAGTAGTGAGGATGAGGGCTGGATTCGCCACGTCGCCTCTGCAGCCACACTGGTCAATCACTAACCACCACTAGCCAGTGGAGGCTGTAGCAGAGTAGGGGCGCTGATCTCACCAAGTCACCTATTCAGTCGCTCCAGCCAGTGGCTATCCACTCAAACCCAGGAGTTGGTGGCTGTAGCAGAGGAGGGGCGCTGATCTCACCAAGTCACCTATTCAGTCACTCCAGCCAGTCACTACCCACTCAAACCCAGGAGTTGGTGGCTGTAGCAGCGAGGGAGGAAGAGGCAGAGGAGGGGCGCTGATCTCACCAAGTCACCTATTCAGTCACTCCAGCCAGTCACTATCCATACTTTTAGGTTGTTTCGGTAAAGTCACGTAGGGAAAAAATAAATAATAAAAACAAATAATTATAAATTATAGAAAAAAATAACAAATAATATTATTTTATTTATATAATTTTTTCTATTATTAAAAAATGATAGAAATAAAAGAAATAATAGTATTTTATTTATATTATTTTATTATGATTTATATTTATTTTTTACCTACGGGACCTTACCGAAAAAACCGAAGAGTATGAATTCTTGCAGTCACGAAAGCTTCAAATCTCGTCACTATCCACTCAAACCCAGTAGAGTTGGTGGCTGTAACAGGAGGAGGGAGGATTGGGGAGGAGTCAGAGACAGAGAAGGAGGGCGGGGCGCTGGTCTCGCCGTGTCACCTCTGTAAGTCACTCTAAGTCAGTCATTAGCCACTTTAGCCAGTCGTGGTTGTAGCAGTGGGCAAGGGGGAGGGCTGGTGTCGCCATGTCACCTATTCAGTCACTCCAGCCAGTCACTATCCATACTTTTAGGTTTTTTCGGTAAAGTCAAGTAGGTAAAAAATAAATAATGAAAATAAATACTAAAAAATAATAGAAATAAAATAATAAATAATAGTATTTATTTTATACAATAAATAATTTTATTTATATTAATAATAAATAATATTATTGTATTTCAATTACTTTATTATTACTTATTTTTATTATTAATTTTTTACCTACGTGACCTTACCGACAAAACCGAAGAGTATGAATTCTTGCAGTCACCAAAGCTTCAAATCTAGTCACTATCCACTCAAACCCAGTAGTTTGGTGGCTGTAGCAGGAGGGAGGATTGGGGAGGAGGAGGAGGAGTCAGAGGCAGAGAAGGAGGGCGGGGCCCTGGTCTCGCCGTGTCACCTCTGCAGTCTGTCCAGCCACTCACGATCCACTCCAGCCAGTCGTGGCTGTAGCAGCAGCAGCAGCGTGGAGGAGGAGGAGGGAGGGAGGAGAAGGAGGTGGAGGGGCGGATCTCGTCAATGTCCCTGTGGCCGCCGAGCTGCTGCGTTCGCTGCTCGCTCGCTCCTCTCTTTGCACTTTAACGCCCTATGAGGTGAGTGGAGCTCCCAGCTCGGCTGCTTGTTCTCTCGGCTGCACGCTAGGCCGCCCGCCCGCCCGCCTCCCACCCCCACCCCGACCCCTTACGCTGCTGCCGCCGCCGCAGAGAGAAACGCGTGACGGCGAACGTTGACGTCGGGTGTCGAAGGTTCTCCTCTTAAACACCGAGGCGTTGTTATTATTTGTTTGTTTGATTGTTTAAACGTCGTCGGTGCGTTTCGGCGGGAGGCGTCGTCCGTCTCTGTGGGAGTCGCAAGGCCCCCTCCCTACTCGCGGTTCTTGCAGCGAGGCAAAGTTTATTTCATTATTTTTGTGTTTTTTATTTCTCGCTCTGCCTTTCGTCGCTTTAGCTACGCAGCGTTTTAGATGGCAGCGTGTTGTTGTACGTTGTGGGAATTAAAGAGAGTGGGTTTTAATTGCGGTTCGACGTCGTTTGGTGGAATTGATTTCGAGTGCTTTGAGACGCCACGGCTGCCGATTTGCAAGAAGCCTGAGGCCTTGGGGCCCTCCCCCTCTCACGTTTCAGGATCGCGCACGGCAGCGTTTGCAGCAAATGTTACGGCGTTTTATTTCGCTAAACTCTATTGACGAGCGGCGGTTGTTTTTTAAAATTTAATTTGTATAAAAAATTGTCGACGTTTGCTGAAAGAGATTATTAAGCGATTCGCAAACGCGCGAGATGGCGTCGACCTTTGGTTGGGGGGGGGAGGAGGAGGAGGCTTTAATCCAGCAGTGGATCGATCATTACCGATGATAACTTAAACACATTAAGAGTTTTGTCGGAGGGAAATGAGATGATTATAACGTGTGTGTGGTTATAAAGGTCTATTTTTTTTTTGTAAAGCATCGCATTCTCATACAGTGCATTATAAAGCGGTTATTTAATACCGAGTTCGGCCGTGTTACCCACTTTAAATCGCGTCGTAATTCCGTCTGGTTGTATTTATCTCGCTATTGTAATTAAAGTTTGTAAAGTGCACGAATAACTACGCTAGCCGACGACGTGCATCGTCTCAGGGAGATGATGGAGTCAGCTCCGTCCATCCAGCAGTGAATGCGGCTCGCCGACGATTACCACGATGATCGTTAACCTTAAATAACATTGACATGCGTTGTGCATTCGAGTGGTGTTCTTTGTGGTTATCAAAGGTTGTGTGGTTTTTTGTTCTTCCCCCTCCCCCCGATCATAAGATTCTTATGGTGTGTGTACTGTACATTTTGTAATGTAATAGCGGTGCAGTAGTGACTGACGGACACATCGCTACTTTAAAGCGAATTTTGTATTTCGCTGTTGTATTAAAACGTCAAAGTGTTTTCAGTGATGATCACGTATATCGAGACGAGATGGAGCCAGGTGCTGGGGGAAAAAAAACAATGATTTGGTTATACAGTTGTTTTAATCGGACTCTTATGCAGTACATTATTCAGTGGTTATTTAATGCCGGTGCAGTAATATTCTTATTTTAATGACGTGATTATTACTCAATGTTTTGTTTACCTAGCTGCTGCAATTAAAGATAATGTGCATACATACGTCTGTAGGGGAGATGGAGCGATAACTATTGTAGAGCAGGTGCTGCTCTCTGCACGAACAGCAGTGGATAGAGAATGGGGTGGCTGTTAAATGCACTGCAGGAATTGAAGGGATTTTTATTTATTTTTGGGTGCTCCGTTGCGTTGGTGGAAACTCTACATTCTTACGGCAAGAGACTAGAATACAATTATCATCAGCCGTGGCCAATCAGCTGCTGGATGAGTGCCTACCCAATTCCCATTGCCATCTTTCACGCTCCTGTAATTGCAATACAATTTGGATTGACAGTGTCTCAATGCAACCACATCTTAACAAATCGACGAATGGTGGGATTTGTCACGTTATTTAATGCTATAATCTGATACTTTACGCCATAAGACTAGCCAACAATTCAGCAGTGGATTGACAATGGGGTTATTGGTCTATTTTTGGCAATGTAAATTAATCTATGTGCTGCAGTCTGCATTTAAATTATGGTATGATAGAATTATTTGATAGAAACCGATGACATAACGCCTTGACTGTGTTCAGTACTTTTCTCGTTGGTATTCTGTACTTCGAGTAACCTGTCCACTGCTGGCTTACGAGTAGTCAGCCGAGCAAGTTATAATAATTGTACATGATTAAGTACTGTACAGTACTATAATCCAGCATCGATGTAAAATATATCATGCGTTATTACACGGCAACACATTTTGTTTTTAGTGAAATTGTAACAACTTTGATTTCTTACAAAGCATTATATATTATGCTATTGATCACCGTGGCCCTGATTTCAATAATGTAATACCTTAAAAGTCGATCATACATTCAATTGAATGGCTCTTATTGTTGTGGGAAGCCGAGGGCGAACCAGTGCTACGAAGTACGGTCAAATAACCCCCCTCCCCCCGTGACCCACAACTGCATGGATAAGCCCTCATCCAGCAGTGGTTTGACAAAAAACGGCTGCCTAATAATATACCGTGTGTGATACTGTCCCTTTGGCTGCCTTTTGAGCAGTACTGCCCTGGTGATGACCGCACCGTCTATCAATCTCTTCGTGCCAAAACATAGAAGCCTCTGCACCCACCCTGCTCTGGATTGTAGTCGCATTAGACCTTTGCAGTGCCAAACAATTGTGCTGCCAAATCTAGTCAAGCTAATGGCATCGGTGTCCATTATCACATCCAAATGTTGCTAGTTGCCTCTGACAGCTTGCATAAGATAAGCAGCAGGCATTAGTGCATCACTTGGGTTGCGATATATATTTTTACAAAAATGGCCCAGTACAGCCGGAGGGCAAATCCATTTAACATTTTAAACCGAGAGCACCCGACACGTTTCGACACGGATTAAGTCTTGCATGTGAAGTTTCTTGAAGTGGCTTCTCATCACGTGCAAGTTTATAGCAGCCAAATACTCTAGAACGCGTGATTCTAAATGTGGAGGTAAAAACCGGAGGACCCGGAGAAAAATCCACGGGGAGAATATGTAAACTCAAAATATACAGGCATCAGGGTTGGGATCGAACCCACGACCTCCAGTATACCAGGCGAGTTTGTTGACATCTCGCTACCGTGGTGCCCCAGTTGGGGAGCGATGCATTGTGGGGAATTGCTTACCCTTCTAGATCGCAGAGTTTGCCAGCACCGTTTTCAGAATTAAAATCGTGCATATTGCCCCTGGCAGCGAGACTTGAGTGTGTGGTGGGGTACACACTTTTGGGTGACTGCACGGTTTTTTCTAAAAGGGGCTGGAAAAAAAAACCCAATTACGGGTTGCTACCCTGACCTGCTGTGCGTATGAGTGCAAATACATTAAGTTCAATCACACGTAATTTGGGTGCACGTGCTGCAATTAGGAGCTAATTTGACGTGAATTTCGTACAGATAAATAAAAGTAATGACATTAGGGTGATGCTTGTTAAGAATTCATTCATGTGGCATTAGCATTATAGTTGTCTCTTTTTTTAACTAAACGTGACCACTCAATTGGTTAAACCAGCACAGGGGCCTGCGTTTCATAACGACACTAACATTTGATCGTATTTGCGAGGCAATGCATTAAATGTCTACAGGGGCCCCGGAGGCATTGTGCCAAAGTCGTCAACTCGCAATCGCAAATGCATTCTGTCCGGGGTCGACTCAGCCCATCATACCCAGAGTAGAATAGAAACGTGAAATTACCACAACTCGGGGCCCGGAGTGGAGATGAGCAATGTCTTTCACTTGCTTGAGGATGTAGACCAATGTTCTTCACTGATTTTCAGATGGGGGGTGGGGCATTTTCGCCAATGTGAAATCACTGCGAGGGCCGCCCACACATTTGAAACCGTTGGGGTTTGAAAGCACGATGCTGGTATTTTCAATTTGTGTATTGTCGGGGGCCACACGAAATGCCACCAGAAGCCTTGCGGGCCTTGCAATGAAGAACACTGGCATAGACACTTGGACTCGAGCCATCTCCACACTTGAGCCATGAGTTGCAGAACCGAATCGCTCTCGAAATCTCGCAACTCAAATCATCCCCTGCAACTGCTTTGTCACACATCTGAGCACGTAGTTGCTCAAAAAGGAAATTCGGTGGCGTTTTCAGGATCCTAGGTCGCACATGTGCACGCAATGCGCGTCGCTGCAAATCGCCGAAAGCAGAGTCCCTCTAAGTAACCGGTTGCGCAGTTGTTCGCAACTGGTTGCAGAGTGTCCACATTTAAGCGATGCAGTTGCATGCAATCAATCGCACAGGTATGGACCCCATCTATTCACGAGTGTGTATGGCTGCGGCGGATTGAAGTGGACCGTGATGAAGACTGCTTAAAAGCGCATCCTGCTTGTTTGAGTAAACTGCACTGGAACTCGGCATCTGTGCAAACAGCTGCCGCCACCTTTCCTGTTTGACACAGTTTGCGGCTTGTTGCTACTCTTGCAAACTTTTCCTCCTCCTTCCCCACCCCTCGACAAATTAAATACGGCGTTGTTATAGCTACGCGATGTTATTGCTTGTGAAATTCCGAATCCGTTAGCCACAGATCTCGCTTGTGTGTGAGTAATACCTTGAGGTTTTTTTCTTCTGCTTCTTGAGTCCCAAAAGAATGTGAATAATGTACTGATATTCTACCTCTGTCAAGAATGTCAGTATCTTACCGACATTCTTTACAGTGGTCGGGGCCACCCGTTGCCGTCCTGAATAGTAAACATTTAGTCGAGAATTGTCGGCATGTAGCATTAGCTACATGCCTACAATTCAAGGAGCCCACAAGTTACGAAATCGCATCTATCCCCCCTATTTAAGAAAGAAACAGGAGGATTTCTCAACAGATATGGCTGTCGCCTGATGATGCTGGTTGTAATTACTGGAGAAACATCATACTGAGATTGTAAATGTTGTGGATTTACTCCAACACACCGGTGCTGTACTAGTAACGAATTGGCACCTTCTGTTTAGGTGACAAATCTTACTAATTGACTGTCGGGTGGTGGCAGATTTAACGACACATTTATATTTATGCGATCTAACCCAAAAAAAACTGTGTTATGGATGTAACGTTAGCCTTTGTTTCCTGTGATCTGCGTTCTGCCTCTTACGTTCTATTGGCCTAAAGGTGACAACTCGGCATGATTTTGTAAATAATTCTCAAACGCAGGATTCAATACATGCACGTAGCGCGGGTGTGAAAATATAATTTGCGTTGAGTAGCCATCAAAATATCTCCCTGTTCAAACGAGTGTTATGCGAGGTCTATATTCACCATTTGGTCCTCAAGCAGAGTTGGAATTTGTGCACCAGGTAGCCTGCCTCTCCAATAAGACAGCCACTGTAAACGTTCATCAATCCTGGAGAGGGAAGTGAAGATGAGTTCGCCCAAGTAATTGTTGAAATTCAAGCTCGCAGCCTTCGCATTAGCTTAGCACTCTGCTTACATGGCCACCCGGCAAGATAACACATCACATTTGTTAATAAACAAATTTTTGTTGTATTAAACAATCCTCGTAAGTTGAGCTGTGGGCAAATCACCAACTTTTCACTTTCTGCATCGTGAGAATGGGAAACATTAAAAAGTGCTGCGTGATGATTATGCCTCCCTAATGCCTCTTTTCAGCTCTAATCCCTTTCAACTATTTGGTCTGACATTGCATAGTTATTTGTGCTGTGGTGAGGTGTCAACTCTTTCGCCTGGGATGCAGGAGGTCGTGGGTTCGAAATCGACCCTGACGCCTGCTTTGTATATTTAGGAGTTTGTGTATCTCTCTCCCTGTGGTCACTTGGATTTTTCTCCGGGTCCTCTGGTTTTTTCCCCCTCCACATTTCGAATCAACACGCGTTTAGAGTTTTTGGCTGCTATATATTTACGAGCAATAAGCCGTTTCGTTTAGCTATCATTTGTGGCCAGGTCGCTTCTGAAAAAAGAGCCGATAACTCAGTGGGTCGTACTTGGTAAAATCAAAAGGTTAGTTTTAGTTTGACCCGTGCCGTGCTCTTCACCTCCTCTCTTCTGTCTTCTTCCCGCCGCCACTGTCCCCCTGCCCGCGCTTGAATGACTTCCGACAGGGACAGGGAGGAGGCGGACTGGAGAGGTGAGGAGCAGCAGTTGATGGATGATAAGAAAAAGAAGAAAGATGACAAGAAGAAGAAAGAAGCCCCCATGAAAAAGGTACATAACACACGGGAGAGAGATATCGTGCCGAGATATGCGCGAAGCCATACCTTTCACGTGTAAAAATGGCGAAATTCTTTACATCTGGTTTTAAAACAACGTCGCGTATCCGACCGTCACATGTCCGCCCCGACCGCCCGCGCCTCGGCGCAGTATGTCAGCGTTGTGGCTGTCGTTTTTCCATGGATGTTCACAAAATCCAAAGGCTTCAAGGCTTCACACGCAGTAATGTGGCCTTCGTCTCGCGTACATCGCAAACTTGTCGCACGTGTCCACGGCGACGTAATGCGATGTACTATGTAGATTATTTACGATATTGATTTTAAAAAATTATATTGATGAACTGTTGTCAAAAGTCTGGCTAACCGTGCTTAACATTTTGCGTGGGTGTCTGTGTGTCTTTGTTAGGCAACGGATCAAAAACCAAAAGGTAAATATACCAGGGCAGCATTTGCACCAAAACATTTTCAAGTTACTAATTTGTCATCTTTATGCAATTATTGCTAAGTGGCAGCTTTAGTCAAGAGGGAACCATTTTTCTCGATTCTGCACAGTAGCATATCCTGTATGCAATGGATTTCATCTCTGCTATTCATTTCTCTTAATAAAGTAATTGCAACCAATTTGAAAACATTCTGTCCCTCTGCGCACGAACATATATTGCACATACACACACACAACCAGTGGGCAATCAACCAAGGTACTTTGCGTCAGCATATTTAGTACAGTGTAGTTATTGCAAACGGGCCAATTTGGCACCGTGTCAGATGCACAGTAGTAGCCTGCCATTGCTAATGATGTTGCAATGTCGTCATGCCTTTAGCGAAAGAAAACAAAGCTTGCTCGTGTGCTGTCACGTTTGTGGGGGGTGGGGGGCGAGCGTCAGGCGACGCGGGGAGCTTAGAGAAGGGTTCTTAATGAGATTCCTGAAAAATATGGCCATTGCTATATCCATTCATTCATCAATCCACTCCGGACACTTCACATATTTTCCCAGGAAAATTATATAACCTCCCCAAAACCGCTTACTATGAAACGTACGACCCGATACCCACATCTGTATTTTCCTTGGGGGGGTAAGGGGGCGAGATTGCCAACGAAGGACTTTATTAAGCAAAGGTTTAAAACAAAAATGATTAGAATTGTGCTGCGCACAAATGCGCGTTCGATGAAGTGCGTGCATCCATTTGTACGTATGTTTCTTTGTACAGTTGAATACCCTTTACAAAATGGAGGCTCCTTTAATGGATTGGCTTTTTTGGCAGCTTGTGGTCTTTTTCCACTCCACTTAACGTTTCGAGTGTTTGTAGCGGAATGCGGCCGTTCTCCCCGTTCTCTCCGTTTTTACGGCCGTGCGCTGCTTCTTTTTCATCATCGCAAACGCTCATGATACTGATGTCCCATCAAATCTTGTTTCATTTCTATTAATTGCAATAATGGAGTGCGCGTTTTTAACCGCCCGTACGACGTTCCGAAAACGGCAGTGTTTCCATGCGTTTCTGCGCGTGGCAGTTTCATCATAGCATAGTCTTGTGTTGCGAAGTCATCCCCACCCCCACCCCGGGGCCCCTCTCCTTGCTTACCGTTACATACAAACCCACTTAAATGTCATGTGCTATGAAGAAGGGCCATTGGTGTAATTGTTGCCTATTTTTTATATATATATTTTCATTATAAGGCACCGCTGACGAATGTGAGTTTTGCAGCGAAGACGGACGTCTGCGCGCTGTTATGCATTAAGAGTTGCAGTGCTGATTTCAATTCATAAATTACAATCAATGGCATTGATTTTTCCCACTGGGCGAAATGGAGCGGTGCCTGATCTGAATGCCGTAAATCTTTTTTAACGGTGTGACCAATCTTCAACAAAAAAAAACACGTCACGGATGGTTCATGACCCACCAATTTCGCCCGAGATTTTATGTTTAATGTGGAAAGGTCAGGGGGGCTGAAGCTATAATACGCCCCAACACCTGCCACTCACGTGTGTTTGCCTTTCATTGCCCTCACCATTGGACACGTTTACGTGGTCCTGACACGTTTTTTGTGCATTGTCCGTGACTTGCCAGGGGCTTATTTTTGGTTCAGAGGTCGGATGTAATGGGTTAACAAATTTGTGCTAAAAAGAGCCCCGGTGAATTCCCTCTGCTTTTGTAATCGCGATACACGGTGGCTTTTTGAACCGTGTGTTTTTTTTTAAAGAGACGTTTGGCACATTGCGGCTTTTAATTAGCTTATGTCACTAGACTGTTTAAGCTCAAAAAAGCGTTTCTGGTCAGCGTTTCATCAAATATCGCTCGTGCTTTTAAAAAGTGGCCAGAGCTTTTAGCATCGTGAGCTCTTAGGGACAACGGTTTTCAATAAGCCATTGTAGTAATTGTTTAGCATATCAACAGCTTGGCATGTAACAATTTACCCTCCAATGATTGGAAAAAGCTTAACTCGTTTATCAATAACACTGCCTTAAAAAGTAACTATGTAATTATTATAGGCTACATTTTTTTCAGGCAGTAGCCCTTAATGACACACAGAAAAGCCGGAGGAAATAAATGTGATTTCCAACGATTGGATTAAGTGCCCTGATTTGAATCACGAATCAATCTTTTTTTCCTCTTGTTTTTGAATTGTCTCGTTCGTATTTGTCACTCATGCTTTCTGTTTTTGTGATTTGTTTGATTAATTAGCCTACAAGTGCATTGGTATATAATTGGCATGAACTTGATAAGCAATTTATTATTGGACTCAATAATCAATGTATGCCTAACAACAACGGTGATGATGAATACAAATCTTTTGTGGCTATTACAGCATTTTGAGGTGCAGTTGGTATTTAAATGCTATATAAATCGAATTGTGATGTTTGTAATGCTGCTTTGGCATTGGTGCATAAAAACAACGCATGAGGCCAGGGTCGACCCTGGTTAGTGCTTGAATGGACAAATGTGTTGGTTTTTTTTGTTATTGGTATTAATAGATAATCTGAACGTCCATTGTTTTTGTTGTCTGTGTCTCTGTCTGCCGTCACGTAAAGTGCCAGAACCGACCAAATCCGGTGCACAGCAGCCTGCTGGCAATCACGCCAGCCACAGCACTTCCTGCACTAGCAACAACAGCACTAGAGGCAGCACTAGCGGAGCCAGCAACAACAACAGCAGCAGCAGCAACAACAACAATTCCACCAGCAACACGGGCAAACGCTCGGCGCTCGCCGGCAACGGAGCTCAGCAGCAGCGGCAGCAGCAGTCGCAGCAGCAGCAGCAGTCGGTGCAGCAGCAGCTGCAGGCTTTGGCAGGGCAGCCACAGCAGCAGCAGGGGCAGCAGCAACAGGGGCAGCAGCAACAGCGTGGGTTTCCTACGCGAGAAGTGCCGCCAAGATTCCGCATGCAGGAGCAAAAGCAGCTTCTGAAGCGTGGACAGATTCTGCCTGGCGCTGGCACTGCGGCGCAAGCCGTCATTTCTACAGGCAGTGCCATGGCGGTGCAGGTAAGCAGCAGCAGAACCTTGTGTTGTAGATAGTGTTGTAGATAGGGGAGGGGGGGAGCTGCTTTCTGATTGTCAGTTTGATGCTCTGCCACAGCGTCGACTGGCCACATTTGTGCGGGACGTTAACAATCGTAAGTTGCTTCACCTGAGGGGACGGCTGCTTGCGTTGTGGCCGAAACGTCGTGATAATTGTATTTTATTATGTTTTATTTTATTATTTCCCTTCTACGTGACTTTACCGAAAGAACTAAGAAAAAGGGGGGGTGTGTTGAGCATAAAAAAGGGTTATTGCGACCCAAATTGCCCAGAATGCGCCCAGTCTTGTCGCATCTCGAAAACTTGAGCCTGGATATTGCTTGGACGGCTGACCACTATGGGATGTGTAAAGCAGGTTTTGTTGGCTGCTGCAGGGATCAATATAAAGGGTCCTATCACCGAATCGGCCGGAAATGCATCCGGTCGTGTCAGACCTCTGATGCTAAGCAGGGTTGAGCCTGGGTGGTGCTTGTGATGGCTCTTCTTTTAAAAGCATATCACACGAGACTCAGAGACGAGTAGGAAGAGTTTCGCAGTGGTGAGATGTTAACTGCCTTGCCTCGTATACAGGAGGTCGTGGGTTCGATCCCAACCCTTGACGCCTGCTGTATATTTGGAATTTGCGTGTCTCACTGCCCGTGGTCGTGTGGATTTTCTCCGGGTCCTCTGGTTTTTCCCCTCCACATTTAGAAATATAAGTTTATATTTGGCTGCTATGATTTTCAACATAAGGCACTTTGTTGAGCTATCGTATGTGGTAGCCAGGTCGCTTCTGAAAAAGAGCTATATAGCCTTACCTGGTAAAATATTTTTATTTTATTTTTATTGGCAATGGATCGATTGTGTGTTTGGTAAAAAAAACAATAGAGCACATTTATTGTTTGGATTGCGTCTTTAAAATTTGGTGAAGAATTTTGCCGGAAAATTGAGGGTTTAAGAAAAAAAAATGAGATGTGCTCCTGCTTTGTAAAATGTGTTCCGTATAGCTCTGCGCACGATTTGATGGTTTCGGTTTGATTTAGAAAAAGGTGGACGGTTACTTGTGGTAGAATAAACTCATTTCATTGTCGGGTCACGTCGCTCCGTTGCCGAGCGTACATTATGTAACCACAGCGTGCTCTGTTGAGATCACAGCATTCATTTCTGTTGGTGCTTGATATTTTCAGGCCATCATCATTCCTCCACGGTCACTGTAATAATAATGTTTAGTGTAAATATCGCGTCATTCATGCAAATTATATATCCCAATCTATCCCAATCACCGGGGAGCCACGGACAAGCCGGAAGGCAGTAAACCAGGCGACAGGCCGGCACCACCAATTACCCACATTCCTTATTCATAAAGATGTTTTCAGCCAATTATTGAATGTATGAAACGTAACATAATTACCATCTTGTATGCCAGCGTATAGTCATCACACAGACAAAATACATAAGTAGGCAAATACGCCTCCCTCTTTCCTACATCTTGTTTCTCCAGGTAAAAAAAGTGTTTTGTTTACACGGCAGTCGGTCAAACTGCGTACTTGCCACAATTACGTGGACATTTCACCGCTGGGCCTAGGAGCTGCCAATGGACCTATTCCACGCCCCACGCTGGGTTGAGCGGCGGGGATGCGCCGGCTTTTGACGAGACTATTTTTAACGCTCAAATATTTTCATTGTCAAGACGTGAAAGGGCGTAATGCAGTGCTACGAGGTGGGGGGGGGGGGGCTCTTGCGCTGCGTGTGTGCATCGCATATAGATGGATTTGACTTGTGTCCGAGTGACCTCCCTATCCACATGGTGCCGGTTCAGTGATGATTCATGCGTAGGGCCCCCTCCCCTCCTTCGAAGGCCTTGTTGCAAATTAAATAAAAGCGAAGAGGAAATGCAGTTATGCAGTAAATGGGCCAGGCTTCCAGGGTTTAGGACATTTAATGTTGTGATTATTGTGTTGGATAGTGAAGACGAGACTTGGCACTCCTAGTGCGTTGTTGAAATGATGCATTGACGACATTGTTGCAATGTTAATGGGAAGTATATAGTCTTGGTCCTTGCTTGGCCATCTTAAGAATGTACAATTGCAATCACCCTTTCCGGCAACAACACTGCATTGTATTTATGTGGGTGAGTCCCCTTAGCACAAATTCCATTTTTAACGCTTTACAACTAATGTTGAATGCCTTAATGTTGTATCTCTGTCAGTTTGTCTGCAGCAGGGTTGGGGCTTCAAAATAATGCAATTGGAAGTAAACGTCCGTTTCAAGCGGTGTTGCTATTCGTGACTCACCAGCCAAATTGACATTAAAGTGTTCCCCAAATCCTGACGATATTCATTAAACTAAAACAAATACTGCCGGGGATGAATGCTCGTTGTAAAGCTTTACAGAAATGATGTGCGTGCATGATTGTTCTTCCTTGCTTGACAGGGAGCTGCTGCGGGCAATGCCGGCATCTGTGCCAATTCGCCCTCTTCCTCCTCTGGTGTCAACAGTCAGCATTCTTCAGCACATCCCCTCTCCCAAGGTGGTGGCAGAGGCACCAGCGGCTTAGGTAGGTGGTAGACCCTCACAGCATTGTTCATGGTCATCACAAATATGTTTTGTATTGTGTCACATACGCCGTGT
>CM025641.2:3504109-3522585 GCA_014621495.2 Entosphenus tridentatus | reverse complement strand
GGGGGGTGCACGGTTATACTGGTAGGAACCTCCTGGTTACACCAGCCCACGGGATTATTGCGTCCGTCCGTCGTGCAGGGAGGGGCTGGGTGGGGAGGGGCTGGGTGGGGAGGGGCTGGGTGGGGAGGGGCTGGGTGGGGAGGGGCTGGGTGGGGAGGGGCTGGGTGGGGATGGACTGGTCACCCCGTGGTGCTCTTATCAAACTCAACGTTAAACCTACTCACGCCGGCTTGTGCCCGCCCTCACAGTCGGGCATATTTGCGGAATACACCACGCCGCCATTGACCGAGCAACCCAACGTTCCTACCAGCTCCCTCTGCAGCAATGTGTTAATCCAGCAGGCACCCTGATTAATACCTCGGGGTGTATCAACCCTAAATATTACTACGCGCCGTCTCCTTCACAGTGGACGTTTAAAAGACGACGTGATGTCATACGCTAGAACGGGCCATCGTGTTCCGACGTCATGGTCTCAAATGTAACAAATTTGAAAAATTGCCCACGAATTGCTCAGTTCGGATTGCACGTGCCAATCATCGCCCTCACCCTGCTGCGAAAACTAAGCAGGGGGACCCTCCTGAAGAGTCTGTGAGACTCGGTGAGGCTTTGCTGGGTTAACGGGCGTAGTACCAATAATAATGGTCGACCAATTCTCATTGCGAAGAGATATGCACGCGCCGCGCAATTTGTCCGTACACTTTTTAAGATGGCGTTCCGACCATAATTGTCATGTTATTGTATTGTTGATGCCCTGCAATTGCTTGGTTATACCACTGCTGGCAGAATGGCACTCAATAGAGGGAGTTCCAGAGAGGCCATTGAGGTTATTTGGCCTACTATTCCACGCTGGCCAGACGTCTTAATATACGCATTTTTATACATTATCACAGGCGTATCAATAATCTTCGTACTTAAAAAATATTGCTTTTGGTGCGTGACTGAGACACTATAGCATAAACTCTGTATATTTTAGAAGGATTTTTGAGATTCTGCTTGCAGGGCAGAAGCAGAGGGGGGGGGGAGACTCGAGGGTGACATGGCAGGATGGGGTGGGAGGAGATTTGAGGATAGTGGATGTGGCCAGAGACCCAGAATAGCAGCTTGTGGAGAAATATTTTAGTTTTTAGCAACCAACCCCATGCAATAATGGGGTCTTTGTTTTCAACGAAGAATACCTGCGGAACGATAGCGCGTGAGGCATGCTAATTGGATTGCCGCCTTCCCAAGTAGGGATTTAACGATTTATTTGATTGAAATTGATTAATTGGACTCCTAATGTTATGCGTAGGGTCGTGGATCCAAAAGTTAATTATCTCTGATTCATGTATCTTGTATGACATTGATTCACAGCAGCGTTTCGGATAACCGAGCTGCTGCATGCATTACAATCACAAAAACAAACTTTGAATCGTCACTCCAAATCCAGGGTGGCGAATTGTTACATCTCAACAACTTGGGGTGTTGTTATTTGGCTGGGTATAGTGGCTGGCGTACGCCTGGTAATCGAGCGCTTTGGAGGTGAGGTTGGTGACACGCACACTGATATGTTTGAGACACCGGGCTTTCAAGGCGCTCACGCCAATTAGGTTTGCTAACCTATCCTCGGGGAATTTTGAGCATCATTTTATGGAAATTTTAAGCAAAAATGCTCAAGTTAATGGGCCAAAAAAAAGCGATCTCCTACTCGAATGAGTATTGAGGTGGTGCTCCTTCCTGGTTTACAGCCCCGAGACAGTGGTGGAAATTCCACATTCCTGTGGCGGGACCATAGAATGCGGAGCGATGATGGGCTGAGTCAACCCCCTAGGAGGATTTGAACTCGGTGTTCCGATTGCCAGCTCTTCGCCCTCTACCGCTGAGCCACCTGGCTAGTGAAGGGCATTAATATTTATGGTGGCAGGGTGACGGACGCTGTGGAAACACTTGTGCCTTACAGCAGGAAAGACCTGGGTTCGATTCCTCACCAACTCGGGCCCAAATTTGCGTGGAGTTTGTATGTTCTCCCCCTATTCTGCCTGGGTTTTCTTCTGGATTCTCCAGTGTATTACTCCTGTCGCTGAAAACATGCAGTATAATTGCATAGTTTTTGCCCAAACATCCTAATGAGGGAGGGGCCTCCTTAAACAGGACTCAGTCGGGCCTTTCCTGGCTAAGTAAGTAATTATGATATTTGTTTTTACGATTTCAATTTCTTGTTAGAACAAACATGTCTGTGGCCCGCTGGGATTGATTCATAATACAAAAACAACAACAAAATTGTGTGAACAAAAAAAAGCCCATTCGACCTTTGTGCATCGTGCAAAAAATGCCATCGGCAGCAGTTTCTGAAGATGCGCATTGTGATCCTCTTAACGTGACTTTGAGCCAATGCGACCGACAGCAGCGATTGATTGACAACTGTAGATAAATTTTCGTCCTTGATAGGGCTCATCGGTACAGTGTGGGGTTACCAATGCTCACCGCCGCAAAGTCCACCGGGATTGAGAATTTTTCTCGCGAGAACCAGCAGGACAGGTGTTAATGTCGCGGTGATAATGGTCGGCCGTGATCCACCACCGTTTTTTTTTTCAATGTTTTACGCGAGCGCTGCCCGTGCAAGCGGTGCACGCGGATTGTTAATGCGAAACCGCCAGCCGCCGTGCTCTTACGTGGCTTGTGCTCCTTTTTTTTGTGTTGTTGCCCAAAATGAAGACAGATGGGAGAATGGCTATGGGGGCCATATCGGGACACTGCGGAAAATCTGACAGGCCATACAAGTTCACGTTTCGCTTTTGTTGCGTTTGTTTTGTTTGGCCGGCATCCAAGAGACCGGGTCGGGGAGGTTGGTGGTGGTGCGGGGAGGGGGTTAGGTGGGAATGGAGTTGGAGAGGGAGGGGTTGTTAGGTCGGTAAGGTGGGGGTGGGTATTGGTTTGGTCGTTGGGGGAGGGAGGAGTGGTCGTGGTGGTGGTGGTTGAGTAGGTTGTGTGGTTTCATTTATCTAAACGTTTCAAACTGCTTGCGCGTGTTTGCCAGGAATTTGAGCCGGTGTCGAAAACCATTGTTTATTTTTTTTCTTGACACTGCATTTACTGCGTAATCAATAGAAGGTTTGGGACATGCCAGAGCAAAATGTAGCGTTCTGAATTTACGCGCACAAAAAACAGCATGATAGCCTGTCTGTGAAAAGCTGTCCTCTTAATAAATGGTCAACAGTTTATTAAACAACTACTACACCAGACGGCACAAATCAGAGACTCGCCACACTAACTGTTTATTGTGTTTAATAGAGATTACTCAATCAGCACGATCGCAGTGAAATGTGCAGGGTGATTCCTCTAAGGATACCCTACTAAAACAAGAGGAATTCATTGCAGAAAACAATTTTACATGTTTCCCACCGATCTCATTACACCTTTTAATATTCTCCCAATATGCTTTGTTCAACATAGGACGTCTGAGTTGCTTTCAACCGCCAATGTGAAGAGTGACGATTATCATTAGAAATCGGTGGGGTATCTTTAAATGGGTCTCCCTATATAAATAGGCTTATGTATGCTCAAAATTAGGCATCCTCTAATGATTCAGCCCCTTGGTGGCCACGTCAATTTTCACAAACCCGGTCATGATTCGGTTGATTAATTGATTTATTTCTCACCGGTTCTACCATCTCGCTTGTAATTGCTTCTCAAATTTTTTTTGTTTTTCTCTCCGATCTGTGCGGTTTCTTTGCTTGCTCCGTTAGCGTTTGCATATATATAGTTTACAAATGTTGCAGATAATTCATTTTTATGCGTACGATTGTGTCGTGCTCGTAAACCAAGTATAACGATTGCATCGTTGCATCACCGATTATTACAGACGTATAATTGGCTGTTGCGTGGACGTTTGTACCTTATTCACACTCCTACAGCTCTGAAGAAACGCGTTCGCCTGAATTGCTCGCCCTATTATGTATTTGTTTTAAGGCAGTGTTTGCGTTGAATGCCCCAAGTCTCTTTGATTTGCAGTTTGGTAAAACTGCCGGACGTAGACCTCTCACAGTCGTTTATTTTACACTAGCACCGTGTTTTATGTTATTATCCTGAAGCAACGCATACGGCTGCTGCGGCTGCTGCTGCTGCACTGTACCAATGGACATCATTATGGGTGTAATTTGAGCCTGTTCTCGGTAGCAATAGGCCTTTAAAGGAACTCGGTCTACTCTGTGTTAGTATCCCAAGCAGCAAGTCTGGCTCGGCTCGTAAGCCGTTGAGAGTATAAGGTTTTCGGATAATGTTTTTCTCCCTTTGCTCCAATTTATAATCCAATTGAGTTATCGGCATCATGGTAAGAGAGGGGGATAGCTTCCACGTAGAACTCTATTAACAGTTCATCACCCCCCCCCCCCCATGTGAGTGAATGGCTACCGGAAGATGATGTAACATTGAAGATTCTTCTTTTTGCCTCTTTCACACTCGAGCGATGCTGCCAGAGTGAATAATGGTTAGCAGCTCACTGGACTTGCAAGGCAGAGGTTGAAACAAAGGGAAAAGTTGTTTTTATCCGCCTAAGCCTAATCCCCAGGCGCTTTTGTCCACCTTGCGGTATGAATGGAGCCCCACACTTAGTCAATCGAGAGGTCATGTGTCTAATTTTGTTGCCAGAAAAAAGGGGAAAACCCTGTTAGTATATTTTGGTACTGGCAAAGGAGGTCCCATGATGAAAAAGGTCATGTGTCGTTGGCTAAATTGTGTATATGCACCCGCGACTTCCAACTTGTCTTTGCCAGCGTGGAAGAGTAGGCCAAAACACCCCTTCTCCAGCTCGTTTTAGTGGAAGCCCATTGCCAGCAAGTGGGCGTTGAGGCAAGCAACGGCAGGGGAGCACCTCGATCTTTTTTTGTTTTTGTACAACCTAGGCCATGTGTGCGCCTTCTCTAACACGCTCTGCTGCAGAGGTATTTGGAACATACCGAGGAAACCAAAACGTTTTAGCTCTCGTGCCGAATTATGTCAAATTGAGCAAACGCCCACATTTAATGAAGGTTTTTTTGTGGGTTAGATCGCGTAAATAGTGAAGTGTCGTAAGTGTAAATGTGTCCGACACAAGTGTTCTGAAGTCGTTAAAAATTGGCACGTTTTGTTTACGTGACAAACCTTACTAATTGACTGCGTCGGCTTGTGGCGGGTTTAACGACACATTTATATTTACAAGATCTAACCACAAAAAAACCTTTTATGGATGATATTGGTCGCAAAAGCCTATGTATTAAACTTCTCACGTTTAACGTGACGTGTATACCTATGCGGTCGTTGTTTGACCAGGCCAGCTCCGTCAACCAACTTCACTTGAATCCGGTTTAAATCACCGATTCGCACCCAGGATTTCACCCATGCTCGCTCGGTGTTCTGACACAGTATGAACCCTCCTCCCCAAGCCACCCAGCCACCTCTGGTTTGACTGATGTTTTTCAACAGCCCATCACTCCAGTATTAACTGGACAGAACAGCAGCGGCAATGTGTGCTGTCATTGTGAGAGGAGGGCAATTGAGGCAAGGTTGTGGTTGGGGTGGGTGGGGGGGGAGCTGTTGTGGAAAAGATTGTAAGATGCTGTAGCACGTACATCAGGATTGTAGCGCCGCTCCATTGTCCTTCGTCATCCGACTGAGTGCTCGCTCCGTAAAATGCTCGAACCCCCGACAACAAAGAAAAGAGCCGTAACGGAGAGACTGCCTTGTAAACGTGTGTGTAGGCGCCGCCGTTGCGAGATGTTAACTACCTCGCTTTGGATGCAGGAGGTCGTAGGTTCAATCCTGACCCTGACGCCTGTATAATTGGAGTTTGCATATCTCTCTCCCCCTGTGGTCGTGTGGCTTTTTCTCCAGGTCCTCCGGTTTTTCCCTCCATCTTTAGAATCTGACGTGCTTTTAGAGTGTTTGGCTGCTATAAATTTGCGCGCGATAAACCACGTAGTTGAGCTGTCATTTGTCGCCAGATCCCTTTGGAAAAAGAGCGCTATACAGACTCAGTGGGCCTTACCTGGTAAAATAAAACGTATAGTTTATACAAAGTGTAGGCATTTTAACTCGGGTGAGGTTTGGTGGTGCATGCCAGTAATCCAGCAATTCGAACGCAGCGGTTTTATGAATCATTTTGAATCGCAGAATCGGTGGAGCCCTGCAATTGTTTGTTCGTGCCACTGCTGGAGGAATCGCCTGCATGCTCGAGGGAGCTCTGTCGAGCACCCCTCGAGGGTAATTTATTAGCCTATTTTGCCAGGCTGGTCAAACGTTTTGGAAGACGAAAATGTAAAAACGATATCATAGCTTTACAGTTCTTTTGTCAATCGACTGCTGGATGAAGGCCGCCCTCATGCCCTGTCAGTAGTCGGGGTTGTTTGACCATACGACTACACACTGGGCATCATTGCGGGCTGGTGAAGATGGTGGATGCTTTCCCAGACTGGTTCAGATACTGGGTTCCTAGAGCAGTGAGATAACTACTTTCCACCGCTCACCACATTGCATCTTACACATTTTGTTAACCTGACAAACCAAACGGGGCTGCTAAATATTCATACCAATGATTTGTCTAGGAGTTGAAGGCAAATGGCCAGATGTAAGTTAACATCACACAGCAGTCCACAAAATTGGTTTAAGAATCAAATTAACAGTCTAGCAATGAAAAGCAGGCAACAACAGACACTGCTGTAACACATCAGAGCTGTAAATATTTGTCATTGATCCATCTGCTATGGAAGATGGAGCCATTATCCATAACGTTGCCCATTATATATATTTTTAGCGCAGTGTTCTTGACCAATGTGTGAGCGAGTCTTTCCCCCCCCCTCCCCATTTGCACGGCAGGGTTGTTGTTTTTTTTTTGCGCATGCGGATAGGGCGGATGCTGCGCGATACGCATTTTGCTCTTGTATATCGCGACGCTGCGCATTGTGTGCGCTTGAAGCATCTCCGTGGTGGTGGTGGTGTTACATGCGTCTGCACTGCACGGCAGCGCCTTTTATGTCGGCCGCGGTGTTGGGTTTCGCAGCCTCTCGCCCCCCCCCCCCGACGCCCCCCAGTCATGCGAATACAATTTGATGAGCTTTGCCACGCAGTTAACCTGTTCCAGGTGGTTCTCGCTTAGAACGGGATGTTTAATTCCCGGCTAATTGGCCATCTGGGCCGTAATTAGCCTGCGAGCACAAAAACGAGGAAAGCCCCGGCATTTAGCGTGGGGGGGCCTAATGGTGATTATGACGTGGTAGAGTTTGGCCCGTCATGTGCTCAGATTTGCATACAATTTGTCAAAAGCCGTGACACATGGCATGTGTTTAGGGCTACGTGCGACACAAGGGCAAACAGGCTTTTGGCTTAATTTATAATGCAACTTCGAAGACGTGTTTGAAACGGCGTAATTAATTTGACACACGCAAACGTGGAGGTAAAACCACAGAAGCAAACGGGCCCACAAATTTTCGGACACCAAGGTGGCTTATCACGTGGACATTTATAGCAGCAAAATAATCTGAATAATCTAAATGCATGTTTCGAAATGTAGAGGGGGAAAAGCCGAAGGACTCAGATAAATACATCCACGCGACCACGGAGAGAACAGGCAAACTCCAAATACACAGGTGTCAGGATCGAACACCCCCCAACCTCCTGTGCATACCAGCGAGGATGATAACATCACAGCACCGTGGGGCCCCTGAAAAAAAAAATAACCCCATTTAAGCAGGTTGGTGAACCTCTCCGAGTAGAACTTTAATTATTATTCTCATTATTTCCTTATATGTGTGGGTTATTTTCCAGGTACTTGAGTTAATTTTTTTGTTCTTACACGTGAAGGAATTGGCCAAACATCTCAATACAGGGACCCCTTCCTGCAAAAAAAAAAAGTTTTGAGACTCACCAAATCCTTTTCGGGGGAAATAAATGGCATTAATTTTAAAACAAGATGTATAAATAAAACAATAAATGTACACTTGACACCTCGTGGATTATACCCACTTTCATGCCAATGTGGACTCTTCCACTTATAAACATCAAGCTTTACATTGCACCACAGTATAGCACTGCATTTCTATATGTGAAAAAATATATATTTTAACACCCACTAATTATAATTGATAGATTATCAATTAGAACTCCTTAAAAAAAGGAACTCCTGAAAACAGTCCAGTGCATGACCCTCCAGAGGTGTTCTACTGAATACTCATTGATTTTTTTGCAAGATAAATACAGGACCGTTTTTTTATAATCGTCCAATCAGATATCTTATGTGTGTGTTTATGCTACTGGATTACTGGAGGAGGGTTTTTTTTACAAATACCATGCAGGTGCCAAGAAATCTTGCTGGATAACAGATTTGTTTCGGTTCGCATGTTTCCTTAACAAAGCTCTATTCTGCTTTTTCGCTAAGGACTGCTGCTGTGTATTGTTCAGCTTGTGGCTTGTGCATGTGTGCGGGGAACAGCTGTTTGGTTATTGCCAGTCCATTAGGTGTGCACGTATTGGTATCGATCGAAGCACATTTTGTGTTCGGGGGTTCCAAAGTGCATATATTTTTTCTACATTCGTCAATTTGGAACGTCTCAACCGCGCTGTGCAACTGGCGACCTTTTACTAAGCACCCACGGTAGTGTAGCATTGCTTTTCCCCCACATCTTTTTATTTTTAACACCCACCCGATGGGGTTGCTGCGTAGCTTTTTACCCTCGGTGCGCGTTGCTAACCCCTAGGAAAATTAACCAGAGCGTAGTAGCGTGTCCATCTGAACGACGGCCAAACCGTCTGGATTTAAAAATGTAAAAATAAATCTCGCGCGGCTTTTAGCAGCCCGTGCTGGTCTGGCCCATCCGCTCGATTGTACATGCTTTTTTTGCCAAGCCGTTAAGCGCGCTCGTGTCTAGGTCAGTGGAAGGCTAGCGTGACCCGTCATCCCCCACCCGCCACTACCAACCTCCTGCCCCCGTTCAAGTCCGGTGCTACGTTAAACGGCTCCGGTCCATTTTGCAGGTGGTGAAAACTCCTCCGTCTCTCCTTACGTAACCCCCAGAGCGTTTAGAATAAATACTGTATGCAGCGTCGTACCTGCGGGGCTGGACTAAACAAATACAAATGTTGGTCCAGAGATGCTGCTAGCAGAGGAAAGCGTTTTCAAGACACCAACCCCTGTCGCCATCAGACAAATGAAATCCACATTTTATAATTACTATTATTCGTGTGCACTTCGCATATTGTGGATCAATGTTAACCCAGTACTTTCCATATTCGTGTTTTTTAAAAGTAATAAGTGGGGGACTGTATCAATGTTACTTCTGTAACATTTTTTGTAATACTATTTTGAAGGCCTGTCGGCCGAATGTTTTTTCTTTTCAGTGCAGCACAGCCAGTGCCGGATTATCCTAGTAGCACAAGTAGCATATGCTACGGGCCCCACACTTTCAAGCTATCAATTCTGGTTCAGTGGCACTTGCTCTATTACCATAGTACTATACTGCGTTCAACTTTTATGAACGACTGGGTGTTTAAGGTTAGCGATTTGTCGAATTATCTGGCTGTATTGCAAAAAAATTGCGTTTTAATCTTGATGCTGCAGGCCCCGCACAAGCTTAGTCCGGCACTGAGCACAGCTGTTCCTTTCTACCCAAAATGCACTCTCCATGAAAGTCTTCATTCTGACAGTGACGTTACCGCGTGGTGGCACGTTCCCCATTTGTCGCTTTAGTGGCCACCTTGCTTATTACTGCGAGTGTATATTAACCATTATTACATGAATGCCGTAATGGGCTGGGGGGGGGCTGTGAGGTTGATGGGAGGGCCTTCATCCAGTAGTGGATTGACCTAAAAATGGGGCTTCAAATTCCGATGAGTGCAATACCAAATTGTGCCTCTCCAATAGCATCTCGTTGGAATGCGATTCGCACGTGCAGAAAACGTCGTGGTTATAAATTCTGAGGTTTATTTTTTAACGGGTGTACAGTAGGACTCGCAACCGACCGCCATGGTAAATAACCACAGTACAGGTTTGGCAGCCTCGGTGACAAGCTGGTGACCGAGAGAGAGAAAGGCACGGCGTTGTCTCACCTTCACAGTCACCTTCACGCTTGCACGTGTGTGTGTCTGTGTGTGAAGCCAGTTCCTCGTGCTGTGCGTGTTGCGCAGTGTGTACACAGAGCTCCAGGAATAGGCAGGAGCAGGCAAATAGCTTTGTTTAATTTTTTTTCGCTTTTAGGGGTTCCTCACATGACGTGATTTGTGATGTAATTGTATTCTTTCTAAGGCACACGCTCCGCCATTGTTTTGGTAACGCGAGCGCCCGTTTTTGCTGATGCGATAATTCTCTTAGAAATTGACGCATAATGCACTGCATTATGCAATATTCACAGTTGTGTTTTGAAAGTGGCAGTAGTCATAATCTCAGTAGTTCTGGTTATTATTAATATTTTAAGTGTGGAACATCACTATTGACATTTTTCATTTGTCCTTGTTGAGTGATTTTTACAGCACAGTTCATTTACATTCACTCTCTGCACTGACATCCGTTTTTTATTAATACCCTGCTGCAGCACGCTTTTTTTTGCAAGCATTTTATTTAATTTCCACAAGAACGATACGTCAGCATTTAACCTTCAAAATCTGCATTTGATACAGAAAACTGACCTGGCTTTTGGCGGAACCGAAAGCAAATGGAATTCTCAACGCTCTGCAACAGAGGCGCGCACCACGTTGATCGCCCCAAAGTCACTTGATGCCACGTTCACAAATCAAAAAAATTTACCCGTAAAAACAAAGTTTTTCACTATAAATCCTTTATATGCGTGGCGGCTAGAGTCCTCTCGTCCTCTGGCTTGAGATGGCTGCCACCTATGGGTCAGATGATTTCCTGCCACCATTAAGCAATTGGTAATTAAATATAAGAAAAATTTGCCTAAAAAGTGTAAAATTTTGGAAAAAAAATTTCACGAAAATAAATTGTCACGCACAACGAGTCTGTGTGCAAAATGTCAGCTCGATTGGATCACGGGAAGTGGGTTAAAAAACGACCGAAAGGTTTGCACGGTCGTAAGCGCGCAAGCAAGCAAGTGAACTTAATATAAAGGATTTAAAAAAGAACCTCATCTGACATGACAAAAGAAGTTGGGTTTTGGTTTAAAATCCGATTGAATTGTCTGAGCAAATGAGCACACTGCACCAACGATAGCTGCTGCGGTAGGAGGCTTATGTGGATGATGATGCTCTGATGCTCCATCCACAGCCACCCCCCCCCCCCCCCCAATATGGTTATGTAATGACTTTGGCAGGCTAAACCGCCTGTGAATTGCACACCAGGTACTGTCAGGGCTTGTCGGCTTGCCGCAGTCATTATGGGGATGTGCTGCTGCGCTGGATTTTGGTGGGGGAACGTGCACTGTAAGGCAGCTGTGAAAGCAGGGCTTGCAGGGCCCACAGTTTGTCATTAAAACAGGGCAGTCCTTTGCTAGCCCTCACGCTGTGACATCACCAAAGTGTGGCCGTGAAGGGTGCTTAAGAGACAAGAAACCCTTGTATTCATACCACCTGCCGGTCATGGTTTTTTTTCAGACACGACTGGTCAGGCCCAATAGATCCATAAATACATTTGCAACCCAGGAAGAATAAGAGGCGGAGAGCCCAATGTTCGGAATGTGTCTTTGGCTGAAGGAAGTGTCCTGAAGCTATTAGAGCCTCCATTAGGAGCTACTGACATCCTGCAGGGACTTGATCGTTTCTGATGATGACAGGAGGCTAGATATAGATGGTTTCGGCTTATATTGTTGACAAGTGATAATGAAAATGCATTTGTAAGGGGCGCCACGGTGGCAAGATGTTAACTACCTTGCCTGGCATACAGGAGGTCGTGGATTCTATTCTGACCCTTAAGCCTTTATTTGGAGTTTGCATGTTCTTCCTGTCCTGTTGTCGTGTGGATTTTTTGCTGGTTCCTCTCCACATTTAGAAACATGCATTTAGAGTATTTGGCTGCTATGCATTTCCACATGATATGCCACTTAATTTGGGCTATCATTTATAGCCAGGTCGCTTCTGAAAAAGAGCTATGTAGCTTTACCTGGTAAAATAAACATTGAAGGGCTATGGAGATCCACAGAATCACAGATCTTCAGACTTTGCACAGAGACACCTAAACTCGCATAGAGACCCACAGATTAGAGGGGCTATGGAGATGCCACCTATGCATGGCAGGAGGAGTAGAGTGAGTGGAGGTTAGAGGATGCGGTGGAATCATATATGAGCAGAGTGGATACGACTTTGGGAAAAGACAATATGAGCACACGGAGAAAGAAATTCAAGAGTAGCTAACCCCGTGCAATAATGTGGACTTTGCTTAGAAGAAGAATGTAGCTGTACTCTTGTAAATGCATACCCAGGCTGTTTTTCCTGAACTGTCTTGACACCAGTTTAAAGCTCTGTTAATGGCAACAAAAACTTGTAAATTACCGTCAGGCACTCCCATTATGGCACTGCAGTGATATAACTTTACATAATTTCCAAGTGTGTGTTTGTTTAAATTCTTTCGCACCATATGTAGCCAACCGTGCTTATCGGAGGTGCGGGGGAAGGACAACAAACTAAACACAAAAAGCAGTTCTAAAGAAAAGAGTTTTCAATCTAGATTTAAAAGTGCATAGCTGCAGTGGCTTCCTTATATCGGAAGGAAGAGCGTTCCAGACGGCCTCAGAAGCGCATCTGAAAGCACGCGATGTGGTGTATGTCTTTGTTCCATGGCCAGCCAATGCTTTTACTGTACTTTGGCGTTAGCACTCGACTTGGATTTAAAAAGTGTTAATCATTCAAGATGTATATTTGTATCGGACAGCTTAGCTAAGTACATGTTTACCCCAGATGTGAAAAAAAAATGTCATTGCGACTTATTTGTGGGCTACGATGTCAGCACAGGGGCAGTGTCAATTATATCACGAGTACATTTTGATTTAAAGCTTTTGTGACTGCAGGGATTCATATTCTTGGTTCTTTCGGTTAAGTGACTTTACCGAAAGAACCAAGAATATAAATCACGAGTGTTAAAGGCCATGTGTAGTGGGTTTCATGGAGACACACACTTGAACTTGGAGGCAACACGTTTATTTCATCACCCCAACAGGGTTCCTACAGAAACGTACACTAGTTAACTGGGCCCCAACAGGGTAACTACATAAACGGGTCAGGTCAGCAACACACTGCCTGACCCCCAATGTCGAGCGTGACGACCGAAGAGACGGAGCCCCGAGAGTCCAATTCCAGCAGACAGCCGCGATCGCTCTCGGGACTTCCCTTTTATGCTCGCGAGCTCGGCCTCGCTCTGCCTTCGGCCACGCCCCCTTCTGGCTCTTACCAGAAGGTTCTCTACTAAGCATCACGTGTCCCTCGAGCCCCCTTTATTGGCCCCCTCGCTACCCTGTCCCGGTCACGTGCCCCCTCGGGTTCGCTCAGACTGTCACGTCCTTACTTGCCCTCTCTCAGATCGTCATCAGAACCATGCCCCCTAGGGCGCGCAGCCATGCCATACTTACTCTGGTGCCAGAGATGTACACTTCCACTCTGGTGACAGTAGCTGGCGCTAAACACCATAGTGACTCCAATTACGTCACTACACATGTACGCGATCGTTATTTTAATGGAATACTGCTTTTTTTACCAGTGTATGCAATATCTGACTACGTTGTGGGTGGCGGAGGGCAGTGCTGCAAACTTCCAGTGTCCGCGATCCCCCACCACCGACGCACACTCACCGGCGTGGTGAAGTATGGTCGAATAACCCCCGCGACCCGCACGCGCCAGTGCTTGTTTAGCTTCTGAGATGTGACGAGACAATCGTAAATATAGGGCTGTTATATGCAGTTAAGTGAACGACATGCTATCGAATAATCATGTTCTTCGATTGCACGTAAAAATACCAAATGTGGGATTACGTTATATATTTATTTATTATAAAACCTCAAGTATTTAGTAATCGGAGAGATTATTTTGCAAAAGGAACCATAGGCCTACAGTGGAAACTATTGAGTAATTTATTCGGATGCCCCCCTCCCAGCAACAGCTGATTTGTGCAGTTTGCAAAACCCATTCTTGTCTCATTTCACCATTGGTGCGAGAGTTGAAGCGCTTGCTGTGAACAACAAAACTGAAAAGCTAATAAAAAAGTACAAAGGAGAGACCCTGGCAACACACCAGAGAGAGATGGGGTAATGTTTGTAAGGTCAGTGAGTACTGCGTTAGTACTCCTGGTTGACTGGTTAGCACGTTGGTTAGGGGGTAGTAGGTTTCAAGTGGCAGACTCTAGTTGGTTTGACATGTAGGCATTCGCGACCAATATCTCCATATATATAAAAGGCAAAGTTGTGATTATGTGTGTCTGTTCAAAATGTTTCGCGTACTTCCCAACATGCAACAAACTTGAAATTTGCCATGTGGGTACTTTCCAGACTGTACACCATGCAAACATTTAAAAAATATATATTTTGGGGGGGGGGGGGAGCTCAATGATGCATATATTTTTTGCACGGCATGTGAGCTGTGACGTCAAATCTGTCACATGACCCGTGCATGTGGAAGCGTAACGCATTGCAGTGTCGTGGTTAGCGCGCTGCGCTACGAACCTGGCGACCCGAGTTCGATTCCCGCTCACGACCACCACCCGTGACGATTATTTGAACCGGTCCCGGGCCTCCCCTAAGTCAACTCAGCCTCAAACGAGTAACTGCTGTGCTGTGAACATCGCCACTAGGGGGACAAAGGTGGCTGGGCGTGGTGAATTCAAGTCCCGGGAGAAGCCGGGTAGTACAGCTAATACCTAAAAAAGGTTTTTTTGGTTAGATGGCACAATTCTGGCAAAATCGCCTGATGATGCTGGATGTAATTACCGTCGAAACGTCACGGTACTTGCATTGCCAATGTTGTGGATTTACTCTCTATCGCACCGGTGGGCTGAACTAGAAACCAATTGGCACGTTTTGTTTAAGTGACAAACCTTTATTTTGTTGGTTGTGTCGGGTGGTGGTGGGGCAACGACACATTTATACTCGCATGATCTAACCCAAAAGCCTTTATTATGAGTTATCAGTTACTTGGATAGGGTTATAGTCAGGTGGAAGTCCTATTGGCTACTTGGTTCAGGGTAAGACCATGGTCAGTGGGAATGCTATTATTGTTGGCTGATTGATTGATTGGTTTGGGGGTAGGGGTTAATGGGTAGTTGAAGGGCTAACGTTTGTTACGGTGGCTAGTGAGTAAGGGGTAAAATTACTGTCGGTGGGAAGGCAATATTCTTCTCTCGTATGGCCGATATAGATGCAGAGCAACTACAATTTCACATTCAGGTGGTCAGTCCAGATAACCTCGCCAGGAGCAGCAGTGTTATCGCTGTGATGTCTCCTTCGTATTTGTGGATTGGGCATTGCGTCGTTTTATGTCGTATGGACCACAGTCACAATTATTATTGGCTGGTTGGTTATAGTTTAGTGAGTAGGGTCAATAAGAAGACTAGTACCAATGGATGGTTGAGTTCTTGTAGTTTAAGGAGGATAAGCGTTAGTTGGCTAGTATACTCTGCCCCTAAATTGTATGAATGTGTGTTAATGGGTTTTACCGCACGTTGTTCGGGATGATGTCTGACGTTTCGCTACACGGACAGAATTCAGTTAATGAAGGTAGTCTGATCCTGCGTAATCTGTTGATTACCAAAGGCAGATCAGCCTCAGCGAGGCCTGTGGTATCCATAACCACGGGGAAAGGAGTCTCTACAGCCAGGCAGGTGTCATGTTCCGTCAACCAACCACAACCAACACCAGTGGCATCAACAGCTCCTGACTATGGTGACATCTCGATCTTGCCAAGAAAGGTGTCTCTGCCTTTATATACACACACACACGCCGTGACAAACGTTGATCAAGTCAAACGATCCCAAACACGTTCATCCGTCGAGCGTCGGGCCGTGCTCTGGCATGACGGGTAGTCAATACGCCCCCACAATGCATTGTGACGGCGAGCAGGGAAGGGGTTAATTAAGTGAGAGAGGAGAGGGGGGGGACGATTGCAAAGGCTTCTTGCTGTCGCCTCGGCTGACCTTGTCTTGGCGGTTGGGTGGGCGGGCTGGCGGGGGCAGGCGCCGATAACAAAGGCGGGGGGTGGGTTGGTTTCTTAGCGCCACTGGAGCAGGCTTGACACAACTTGCCCCGTCGTCTCGCTCGCTCTCCGAGTGTAAAGCTGTCCGCTAATAAGACTGAGAAATAAGCTCCTAAAAGGGATTTCAAGTGAAGTGGGTCGGTTATCTGTGTCATTCTTAATTAGGTTTCCCCGCCTCGTAATCTCGAACCCCCTTCTCCGTTGCTTCACAATGGAATGGGGGGGGGGAGATTTAATTAAATGCGAAAGAGCTGATTGTGGTGGTGCTGCTTATTATCCTTCACCGTTTCCTAGATTCCTTTTGTGAGCAATTGAGCATTTGGGGGCAGCGAGCGGTGAAAAACATGCGAGCGCGCGTCCTATACTCGAAGTGCATTCAACATTTTCCGCAGAGCGCGTGGTTATTGTAAATAGAGCTGTGCGATTGTGTTCGCTGCATGTATGTGTTTTGCGTTTGTGTGTGTGTATTTGGAGAGGCGACAGTGGTTGGCATACTGTGCCGACTGTGCGAATTCGGTGACCCGAAGTTGTTGAAACCCGCTGTGAGAGCCTACTCTCTAGGCCTTCGCTGAGTCAACTGCATTCGTGATGGTTTTGTGCGTATTCCCAGTGCTGATGCGCCGGGTGAGACGGAGCAACCAGGCTTAGTTGCCACAACACCCCCAATGTACTCTGTGCCAATTTAAACAAGTGCTTAGTATTACAACATTCACACAAACAGTTTATAAGGTTTCATGGGAATGGTGTAGGGGGATGGGGGTTATTTGTAGTTTTGTTGTTTTTCTTGCGTGTGATTGGTGTTTGGGGAGCGGTGGCATAGTGGTTAGCACAATGTGCTAACCCAGTGTCCTGGTTTTGAATCCCAACCATGGACAACATCAGTGCCGAGTGGTATCTGAACTCGTTCTGGACCCTCCCCTACGTCAACTCGGCCTCGCACGAGTGTAAGCATCAACACTGGGGAGATAAAGGCTGCTGGAGGTGGTACTGGCCACTTCACCCCATCGTTCACCACCGCTGGCTTTGACAGGTGCTCACTAAACCCCGCGGCCTGTGCAGGCGATACCGGAGGTCTTTGTGTGGTGTGCGCGTGCGAGCAAGCGGGTGCGTGCGCGCGCGCGCGCGTGTGTGTGTGTGTGAATGCGTTCTGTCGTGTGTTAGCATGTGCTGCGTGCGGGATACGTGTCGGCGCACAACATATGTGAAAACAATGCCTGTGTAATGAGGCCTCGGCACTGTGTCCCCCAGTCTGTTTGCATAATGAAGTCACTTTCTTTCTCGCAGAAATGAATAGACCACGGCAGTTGTGATTGCACATTCTTAAATCATTCATGAGCGCATTAGCCCGCAGTGACAGCACCCTCCATACACAGCGGCTCGCGCAGAGAATTTCATTTTGGTGGGAGCCGTGCATAATTTTTCTGGAGGCGCAGCAACGCCTCTCTGGAGCCGTCTCTCTCTCTCTCTTAATCCAGCGCTTTGGGAGGCGAAGGGGCCAGTGGATAAGGCACGGACGTGCGCGGGGCCCTTGTGGGGCAATGTTTCGCCTGACGAGGCCCCCCCCTCACGCCACGTGGGCAGTGGCGGATATTGGCCGTGCTGCTCCACGTTAGTTAGTGCTGGGCTGGTTGACGAAGGGGAGGGAGGTGCATTTTTCCGCACTGCCCTCTGTTGCCCACGGTCGAGTAAAGAAATAGGCGCCACGGTGGTGGGATGTTAACTACCTCGCCTGGTATACAGGAGGGTCCTAGGTTCGATCACCACCCTGACACTTATATATTTGGAGTTTGCACATTCTCCCCGTGGTCGTGTAGATTTTTCTACGGCTCCTTGGGGTTTTCCCTCATTTAGAAACATGTGTTTAGAGTATTTGGTTGCTCTAAATTTCCACACGTGATGAGCCACTTTTGTTGAGCTATCATTTGTTCCCAGATCGCTTCTGAAAAAGAGCTATATTGCTCAGTGGGCCTTACATGGTAAAATAAAACTATTTTATTCATTTCAAAGTGCACAGCAGCCCACAAATGTTTTGTGCGTGTTAAAATCTCGCATTCAAGCACTGTTCAGGCTCAACGCTGCTTAACCTTTGAGATCTAATGAGATCGGGGGCATTTCCGGGGCGATTTGGTCAGAGGCGATGGATAACTCAGATTTGTGAATATTCAAAACTTGCCTAGTTGCAATGTTTTTGTTAGGAAATGGCACTACAACAAGGATGTTCTTGATCCTCTCTTGCAGACCTTTCAATGCTCCTCTCTTGTCCTGAATCCTGGGTTTTCTTAAGGTGATGCACTTTTCCTAGTCCTGCATCCTGGGTTTTCTTAAGGTGATGCACTTTTCCTAGTTCTGCA
>CM025641.2:3463883-3497065 GCA_014621495.2 Entosphenus tridentatus | reverse complement strand
CAATTCAAGTTCCTAGAATCAACCCACCCGCGCCTGCAACATGGCTTTATCCCAGAGGTCGCAATCGGGTACCCGATACCCGTACCCTACCCGTACCCGGCCGGGTACGGGTACGGCCAGGTACGGGTACCCGTTTGCGACACTGGTGCAGCCGGGTACGGGTAAGGAATCAAAACCCGTTTGCGACCTCTGTGGCGTACCCAGAGAACGGTGGACGATAGACAGCCCCGCTGATGTGTTTTTGGGTTGTACGTTGGTTCAATTTGATATCGCGTTAGTGGTACGTATGTATTCTTGCACCGTACGCTGCCAACCGTGCTAATTGGAGGTGCAGGGGAAGGACAAATTAATTACAGAAAGCAATTTTAAAAAATCTAGATTTAAAAGTGCATAGCTCCAGTTGCTTCCTAATCTCCGGAAAGAATAGCGTTTCCAGGTGGCTGCAGAAGCGCATGTGAAAGTGCGAGTGCTACAATCCAATATTGCGTGTGTGTGCTTCACTTAGGGCCTGGCATGCCTGTGGATAACGGCACGTCCATGTGGGGCAAGGGGGTGAGCGGTGGGCCCTCTTGGGGCGAGGGGCGTGACGGCGGGATGGGCCACGCGGGGCCGTCTCGCTGGGCCAACACCCCAGCAGCCGCATCTATTCCGAACCGCTCCGGTGAGTCTCCTTTCCCAATTTCGATTGCACTGCAGCATGGAATTGTCGTGGGGGAGTATACCATGTCCCGTGTAGAGTCGTTGATTTCCTGCTCAAGCCCGCATTGAGACGGTGTTCATCTTCAGTCTACTGTTCTGAACCAGTGGTGAGGACAAGTCTGCATTTACAACCAACAACCACTGAACCCCCAGTATCCTTCCGATAGCGAGCCACTCACGCTGCCACTGCGCCACCTGGTCCTGTGTATGATAAGAATTTATTATTTTTTAGATAGCATCGTTTGTGCACATTGCATCTCACAATCGCTGAGAAACCACAGACAAGATGGCAGGCAGCGAGATGGTGAGCCGGTGCTAACAAATTGCCCGAGCTCTGCAGTTTGCTATATATTAATATATTTTCAGCCGATTAATGAGTATCCATTTGGTAGGAAACCGAAGCACCCAAAGAAAACTAATGCATGTGAGGGTATAACACTCTATCCCGCACAGAAGGGGACAGATGATACAAGTCCGCACTTTGCTGCACCGCCTTCTCCTGGCAAGCCAGGGTATGGCACCTCTGATGCCCACGGGAAGGCAGTTTCACAACATTTGTGTGATCCACCAACCCTTGCGCAACTTTCACAGTGCTGCGTTGCAGATGTGTGCCAGCACTGTCCGCCTTTTTATTATTTTCCCGGCACTCGGTAAGGATAAAATGCTACCCACCCTGGTTGACAACGACCATCCCCATAAATTTAACTCGATGCATACAAACTACGAACGTGGCAATGATCAACCCTTACTGACTGGTAGGCCACTGCCTGCTCCTTGTGCCCACAGACAACTGCCACTGCAGGGGGGGGAGATGAGCTGTAATGTAAAGCACTCTGAGAGGGCTTGAAGTGTGAGATGGTGCTGACCAATTGCAATGAGTTATAACCCCTCGTCGTAATTTCACCGGCAGGTAAAGGCATGTCGGACAGGTGGGCCGCTGGTGGAGGAGGGCACCTCGAGAACGGTGGCACAGGCGGCGGCGGCGGCGGTGGCGGTGGCGGCGGGGCACGCCCCGGCTGGCGTCAGCTGTGTGGCGGCGACGATGACGCGATGGCTGACGACGGAGGTGATGACGAGGATGAGGAGGAGGTGGGAGAGCCCGGCGGCTGGAGCGCCTGCGCCACGGCGTCGCAGGACAGCGCCTCCTCCCACGGCTCGGCCGGAGGGTGGGGGCGTGGGGGCCGACGGGGCCCAGCAGGCCCACCGGGCCCACATAAGGTGGGTCCCCACCCGCGGCCCGCTTGTGCCTTCCCTCCCTATCCAGCTCCCGTTCCTCCTCCGCTCCACCTCCCTCCCCCACCCCCTTCCCACCCCTCTCTTCGGTCTGCTGCTACACAGTGGTTGATCTTTGTGTCAAACGTTACCAATGTCACGAATCGTAATTGATTTTCAGGTTCATCTTGGCGTTTTAGTTGTGCAATGTGTGTCATGTAATCTAATCCAACACCAAAAATCCGATGATGAATCTCTCCATCCTGTCCCTTGGTTTCATACCAGACCACAATACCAGTCATAAGCAATGTCCAAAACCTTGAGGGGGCCAGGCCCCCCCAAAGTGAAACGCTTTTAAATGACTACCCGGCGGTGCACAGCATCTAACAGCAGCCTTGCAGAGACTAAAATCGGCTCCAGGAATGTTGCTGGCCACACCGCCCACTCGTGTAATGTGCTGACCTTGAAAGATTCTCGTTAGCAGCGGCAGTCTATAAGACGATGGACACGTGACCTGTGTGTGTGCACGTTGCGCGCGCGCGTCTGTGTGTGTGTGCGTGTGTGTGTGTGTCTGTGCGTGTGTGTGTGTGTGCGCGCTATCTCAGGGAATGGGAAAAGTGCCAAACAGGCAGGAGGAGCTGATATGCAGACTTCTCAAGCAGCTCACAGACATGGGCTTTGCAGTAAGTAAGCGGGTACCCATGTTATTTCTCACAATTGCAGCGAGACCCGCCAAGGCCTTCGCAAGAGATTTTCATTTATTTTCGCAGCTCGGGAGAGGAATTGATGCGTCTTTCTTCGGGGACGGCACCCTAGAAGTTGTGCTTTGTGAAGCGGCTGAGCGGCTCAGCAGCCTCTTAATTGCGGTACCCAGAGATACTGAGCCAGCCCCTCTCATTCCTGAAAAGCCGGGTGACCGCTACCCATCAGGTTCAACGAGCCTCTCAAGCGTGGGGAACTTCTGACCTGCACACCAAACAAACCGTGTCAAATGTTATTTTAATTCCCGTGCAACTCGCACTCATCGCAGGACATTATGCAGAGTGTATCTCATCATACTCTTAGTTTTTTCGGTAAAGTCACGTAGGTAAAAAATGAAATAAAAATTAATAACAATAAAATAATTTTTATTTCATTTTTTACCTACGTGACTTTACCGAAAAAACTAAGAGTATGAATCCTTACAGTCACGAAAGCTTCAAATCTAGAGTGTATCTCATCACGCTGGGTGCGTAAGAGGCTTACTTACCAAAGGGAGCACCGTGAGCAATTCTGCGCGTTATAATCTGCGAGCCGCAAACTCGCGATGCTTTGGTTGTCCCGCGAGAGGAGAGGAGCTCGCGCCCACTGCTTGCGCCCCCCCCACCGACTCTCGTTCCCTTCTCCGATCCCCCACAGCGCGAGGTGGCCGAGGAAGCGCTGAGAGGCAGCAACCTCAACGTGGATCTTGCTCTTGGTGAGTGGGTTGGCGGATGGCATGCTCAGCGCTCGCTTCTCTGCGTCCATTGAAAGCCGCCAAGTGGTCGCGTCTGTTACGCTCGAAGATGATTTTTCTTTGAATGTTAGTCTTTACAACTTTCACTATTTTTGTTGAACATGAAAAACGTAATTATCACCATCTGAACAAACGTACAAAACGTTTTGCGACGTGACGCCATAGTTTGGGGGGGGGGGGGCACAATCGAGATAAAAAATATTATTGGGGGAAAACGTCTATTTACAAAAATACCCTGTGTAACTTAAACATTCAGACGTGTCGACGGAGTGGCTTCATGTTTGTTTGTTGACAACCTTATTACAGACCCTAAAATAAATATTAACCTTAAGTGTAATAAAGCAATAGATTTTTTTCAGCAAGCCAGGGCTGTTGGGCATGAAGGTCACGTTTCCGTTGTAAAAGCTGGTTCAACATTAACCGTGTTTCACAAGACCATTGAATTTGTTTTCATGTTCACTTTCTGTAGAAAAGAGTGTCCTTGGTGCTGAATAAAGCACAGCTATTTTAAGTACAGACTGTCCATTACATCAGTTTACTTGAGTTTTTCAATATACATAAATCGTATTCTAAAAAAAACACAAAATATTTTAAACACGTCAATATAACCGCTTGTTTGTCTCCAGTCCATAAATGCTTTTGCGGCAGAGTTGAACAATTTTTAAGTGCTCATTTCTGTTATTTATGGTTTTAACATGTCGCCTTTCATGCAGCCCGTGTGTGTAATTACTGTCAACGGTGGAAATGCCATCCAGAGGTCACCGTTTGGTTAGATCTCCTGGCGCGGCAGTCAAAACAACAGACAATGTTATTAAATCCACCGCCTGCCTCTCTCTGTCCACCCATCAGTTTTAACTGGGTACGCCCCAGTGATTTGTCGATCGGCATGTGGGGTAGTCCCACCTCTGTCAAGAAATCTGTCCAGTATGGAAGAGTAGACCAACTGGCCTCTAGGAGGGGGGGGGCGGGGGACTCTAGGGTTAGTTGGCAGCGACGTGAGCAAGCAGATATAACGGGGGTGCATGTTCATCTGTTACCTAAATTTGCTTTTCTTTGTGTGAACGGGACGAACAAACAAAGGAATCCTGCAAAAGGCCGAACTGGACAGACGTTCTCTGGACTACAGCAGCCTGCTGTGCCGGAATCCAGTGCAGCGAGAATCCTCCACAGACCGCGCCCCATATTTTGACAAGGTGCGTGCCCCCCCACATCTTCCGCAATGCCGATGGACCGTGGGCCCAGCGGTAGCGCGTTCGTTGCCTTGTTGACAGAGGTTCCCGGTTTGACTCGGGCAAGCCGCCCTGGTTATTGCGCGCCGCCGCCTGCTTCGCAGTGGTCGTTAAAATCACGCCACGCCTTGTGGATCACAGCAGCCTCACTCCACGCCACAATTACAAATGAAGGCGAGAGATGGAAGCAAGTCCGGACTGCGCCCGACATCAATAATAAACATCTCATACAGGAATTCTAGATTTAAAGCTTTCGTGACTGCAAGGATTCATATTCTTAGGTTTTTACCTACGTGACTTTACCGAAAAAACCTAAGAATATCTCATACAGGACCCTACCATTGAACCTCCCGGTTTCTCCTGGTCGACCATTAACCAAATCGGGACCGGGCACATCCAATGCGGCCACCTGACGCGCAAATGGCACGTCAAAGATTCGGCGGCCTGCGCTTGCGACCACAAATCTCAAGCCACCGACCACATTGTAAACACCTGCTGCCGCTCACTCCTTTAAAGGAGGAATGGCCGAGATCCACTCTGCTTCTGAACAGACAATTGAGTGGATAACAAATCTAAAATGACATAGTTAATCTGCTGCTATTAATCCATACAAAGAAAAAAATGGTCGTTAGAGGATCACCAGACGTCAATTGCTTGCGTCATGATCCATATTCGCCAAAATTAGAAAAATAACCACCGCAGGGTTACTCTCAATTGGTACATCACCTCGCAATCATCACTCCTCTACTGGCAGACTTTTAATGCATTGCTGGCACGCCAGTTTCTGAGTCACTGCGTGCTGCACAGGAGGGGACCACTATCACCGGGGTGCCCTTCCGAGTGTTTTACTTGAGATGTGATGCAAGTCGCTTATCGCTTGCAATTTATCATTAGATCACACACGTGTACGCTGTAGATTTTTACGGAAAAGGGTCATAACAAACAACAGCCGAGTATGTTTGGCAGGGAATATAATTTCAGAAGGAAAAAAATATACACGGCAATTTGAAACATCGACAGAATGTGGAAATACATCTGAAGTGTTCCCATGGTGGACTGCCAATGGTGGATACTGGTAGCATATGCCACCCCAGATCGTACCGACCAACCCCCCTCGGCTCATGGGTTAACATCCCCCACCATCTCTCTGATCAACTTAATCAGTAGGAGGCCAAAGGTCGTTTTTGAGGGTTGTGGGGGGGGTGTTGTAAAGGTGCGGAGTGAAACTCTGCCCTTTGTCCCATCACACACAACTTTATCTTACCACAGTATTTTGTTATTTTCTTGCGTGGAGGAAAAAAAAGGATTACACGTTTGCTGTGAGAGTTGCACCAGCTTGACAGTTAACATCTTTACCGAAAAAACTTTACGTGACTTTACCGAAAAAACCAAAGAGTAGTTAACATCTTGCCACTGGGGTAACATTTCAACCCCCTCGCCTGGTTTTCAGGATGTCTTAGGTTCGATCCCGACCTTGACTCCTGTATATTTGGAGTTTGCATGTCTCTCTCCCTTTGGTTGTGTGGCATTTTCTCTGGGTCCTCCGGTTTTTCCCTCCACGTTTAGAAATATGTGTTTAGAGCATTTGGCCGCTTTAAATTTCTGACGCGTTAAGCCACTTTGTTGAGCTGTCATTTGTGGCCAGGTCGCTTCTGAAAATGACCTTACCTGGTAAAAGATAGATTTTTTTTTACCGCATACGACCGATTTTAAAAAAGACACACGCCGAGAATATTGACTACTGAGACTCTGCGTCTCTTGCGCCCCCACCGCCAGGCTAGCCAACGAGAGTATTTAAAACCTCGCTAATGAGAAGGGTGACTTGAAATGTACGGTGGAGCACGCGACGTGACACTCCCGTACGCTTTAACGAACCGTGTTAGCGCAGTGACGTCAGCGGATTGGCAATGTGCAGCACGCGCCGCTTAAAGTCGGCACTTTGCAAAGACCGATTTGCCCTCCCCTTGCTGCTTCTCACTGCTGCTTTCCCGGCAGAGCCGAGCACATTTCGCTTGTTTCTCAACACCCCTCACCGCCTCTGCCACCAGTTTGCCTTAGCCGACACAACTCGCCATTAAATTTGACTCGAGCATGGCTGGCTTAATTTTTTTTCTCCCTTCCTCCTTTCTGTCCTCCCTGTTTTTTTTCTTTCATTCTTTTCTTTTAAATGTTTTTTTTTTTACATACCTCTTGCTTTCGACGTGCTTTGCGGGGTGTGAATTTTTACTTGTGTCTGTTCTTGGGTGGTGCTTTTTCTTTTGGGCTGAGGGGGGCTCCTCCTACCCCCCCTCCGCCCCCCACCTCTTCGTTCCCTCGGCTTTTCTGCTTTGGCGGGCACCCCCACCACCTCCGCCCCCTCGCTCCGTCCACCCCCCCCCTTCCTCGCCCCCCCCCCCCACCTTGCTCGCTTGCAGCTCACACTGTCGCTGGGTAGCCAGGACTCAGGGCTCGCAGACGAGCCTCCGGGTTCTCCGTGCCCGCCCTCCCCGCCCACAAAGCTTTGCTTTGCTGCTGCGGGCGCCGCTCAAGGTCCCCGGCCCACCCCTCCCCATAACCCCAGCCCAGCCTCCCAGCAGGTGAGTAAGTGAGAAACAGGGCCAGTTGTAAGTGAGAACGGGGCCACGTGCTGCCCGGCTGGGGCAGGAAAAACGATTCGACATCGATTTGACCGTCGTACCCTTTCCTTCCCCCCACTGCCTTCCTCCTCTGCTATTCATTGTGTATGCCCTCTTGCCTCCGGGGTGCCACAGTGCCGACTATTGACTTGCTAGCTCCCCTCCCTCCCCCATGCGCTTTCGGGTTGTTCCCCGTTTTGTTCGGCACAATGTGCGATGCTTCGCTCCATGTGCTTCTTCAAGAACTGTAATGGGCAGCTCCACTTCATAGTCGAGGCTGAAGAGTGGACCGGCTTGGTTCACTTTGTGAAAAAATACGTTGAAAAAAACCTCCCAGGACATGGAGAAAAACGTTCGACATGGCGAGGAACGTTGTGGTATATCGCGCAACACCCGGTTACAGTTTGACCCCCCCTACGGAGGATTTGAATGATCAACTTTCCGATGTTGCGTTAAGCGCTCTAACCACGGTGCTGTCGGACTGGATATCAAAGCGATGTTTTTTATAGCACGTTTAATATTTTTGTTCTTTATTTTAAAAGTGAGACCTTGTGTTCAGGCATCCTAGTTTTTGTTAAACATTGTAGCATTTGAGTCGAACTGACTCCGTATAGTTTAATCTGAATCGCCATCAGCCGTGAAGTTCAAGTTCACGTTCATTGGTGTAACCAGAGCAAGCTTTGACCTGGATGACCAAACTGTCAAAAGCTAAAGAATTTAAATAACTCGCAGCAATGAAGCAGATACAAATCAAAGCCAAAAAAATTAACCCGTAAAAACAAAGTTTCTCACTATAAATCCTTTATATGCGTGGCGGCTAGAGTCCTCTCGTCCTCTGGCTTGAGATGGCTGCCACCTATGGGTCAGATGATTGCCTGCCACCATTAAGCAATTGGTAATTAAATATAAAACAAATTTGCCTAAAAAGTGTAAAATTTTGGGGAAAAAATTTAACGAAAATAAATTGTCACGCACAACGAGTCTGCGTGCAAAATGTCAGCTCGATTGGATCACGGGAAGTGGGTTAAAAAACGACCGAAAGATTTGCACGGTCGTAAGTGCGTAAGCAAGCAAGTGAACTTAATGTAAAGGATAAAAAAAAACCTGTCGCCAGAAATATCAGAAATATTGTACAAAGTGAGTGAATCAATTGTAAGTAATAAATCCCTCTAGCGCAAGTTGGCTCGAGCAGATCCATTTTTAAATCCTTTATATTAAGTTCACTTGCTTGCATGCTTACGACCGTGCAAATCTTTCGGTCGTTTTTTAACCCACTTCCCGTGATCCAATCGAGCTGACATTTTGCACACAGACTCGTTGTGCGTGACAATTTATTTTCGTGAAAATTTTTTCCAAAATTTTACACTTTTTAGGCAATTTTTTATATTTAATCACCAATTGCTTAATGGTGGCAGGCAATCATCTGACCCATAGGTGGCAGCCATCTCAATCCAGAGGACGAGAGGACTCTAGCCGCCACACATATAAAGGATTTATAGCGAAAAACTTTGTTTTTACGGGTTAATTTTTTTTGACCGATGCAAGTACTGTTAATCCATTAATTTACGAGCAGCGGTGGAAGGCTGAATAGATATTCGCCAATGAGATTTGTTTTATTTGTAAAACTTTTTTTTTTAATTAAGAGCCCGAGTGGCACCACAGGGGAACGACCGAGGCGTCAAAAGGCACGTGTTCGCCTCATTTCATATCATAGATGAGTACGCGGCTTTAGAATTTACTCGTAGGAACATGCGCGGCAACTGTTCATTACATTGGTCGGGGTTAGCGACTTACAATTCCCGTCCTCGATAAGCGCATCTCGAATTTACATAGGCACATCGCAACCCACCCCCTTTCATCACGATCGGACGATTTATCACGTTTCAAGGTCACAATTCGGTTCATGGATATATTAATTTATTCATCCCGTTTTTTATCATGGGTTTCTTTGTATTTTTCCTTCCCGCCTTCGTTTTTGTTGGCCCAAAATGTAACGTTAACCTTGTAATTTGCTTATAATGAACGTAAATAATTGATTCTCGCAGGCGGGGTCTTCATGCGCGCCGCACCGTGAGCATGTGGCACAGATGAGTGCGTCGTTACATGCATACTAATGCTGCAGGTGGTAGGCTGTGCACATCAGGGTTGTTCCCACAGTCCGCCCGTCACCTCCGGGATATGGTGTGTTTAGTCTCTTAAACAATTAACTCACCCAACGCAATTTTACGTGTGCGTATCGAGCGCTTATTAGGCAATCACGTTGACGAGGAGGAAAAAAAGGGAGTAACTTATAATAAGCATTGACCGCCTTCGCTCTCCAGCGATGTATTAAAAGATAATGGCATTAATCGGTGGCGGCGTGGCTATCAAGTGTGCAGGCAGTGCAATTGCACCAGCGTCCACAGGCCAGGCCGGAGAAGCCCAGATGCCCAGCTAGCGAGGGGTGGGGGAGGCGATTGGGGGGGGAGATGAGAATAGAACAGGGAGCCCCAATTCTCTCCCTGCACCAGGGCTCATGCCAACACGCGCCACTACACCACCGGCAGCAATCGATGTACCGTTGCCTCTACAGAGCGCTGTGGTCACGTGCCTGAAGGTCACTTTAAACTTGTTTTTCTCATTAGCAAAGCTTCAATCTCACGTCGGCAGAGCCTAGGATTTACAGCCCAAGCAAGTGCTTGTATACAACAAAGGCATTTTATTTGGGGTGGGGGTGGGATTGCAGCTTCCTTTTAAAACGGTCGCGCATTACACTGCGAATATATTTTGCTTGCATTGCTGTAGAGGTGTAACGATTGATTGATTAATATCGATCCGCACACTCGCGACACCTGCGTGTGTGTAATCACGTATGCTAGCCGCAATTATTTCCACTTCATCTATTTTATTACCCCCATATACATATATATATCCATACTCGCACCAAAAGCAGTTGCACGTTTATGTCGGTTATTATAATTATAGTGGGCAATGATTACACCACTGCGATGACACGCTCTGCACGGGGGGCAGGGCTGATGAGGGGGGTGGGCAGCCAGTGAGTCCTGCTGCGGTTGCACCGACTAGCTACGCCACTGATCTCGCATCGTCCAGTAATCAGAGGTGACGAGAGAGGTCTTGAGCAAGGTCTTGATGCATAATTATTTATTTCCCCAAGAACCTTTTTTATTTGCAGGAGGATCCCCGGTATGTTTGGCCAACACCCATGACATTTTGATGTTTTAATCAATGGGGGGGGGGGGGGGGGCGGGGGAGAAAACCGGAGTACGTGGAGGACCTCAATGCGTGCACCGTGGAGGAGAGATAGCACGTCCCGTTGTGGCTAGTCGACGACTTGCCCGGAAGGATTTGCAGGCGGGGTCGACGCTAACACAGTGTTCGTGTTTTTTCCCCCCCCCCCCCCCCGTTGCTTGCCGTGCAGAATGGCAACCCCAGCCTGTTGGGCAGGAACCTGCACCACCAGCCCTCCGGCCACCAGCAGCTGCCCTCTCCAGGCCAGCCCTTCCCACTGTCGCCCTCGGGCCTTCGCTCACAAGTGCCTCCTCACTTCCTCACCCCTCAGGTGAAGAAAGGGGGGGAGGGGTGGCTCATTGACCCGGCCCCTCGACTCGATGTCTGCGAGGGAAAAAGAGGATTCGCAGCTCACCGGGATTCCTCCGGGATAAATAAAATGAATAGAGATTCTGATACTCTAAAATATCCTGCTTCCGTCAGTTTTGGATGTATATGTGTACGTAACGTTGAACTTCTTTCCCACCGTACGTAGCCAACCGTGCTCATCGGAGGCGCGGATATTTGTCCTTTCCCATACGTTTTTCTTGATTGCCAATCGTCAGGCGAGCAGCGGGAAGGGGGAGGTGGGGCGGGTTAAGATTAAAAAGTGACTCTGGCCACTGAAGTTGAAGTTCTGTGTGAACTTTGTTAAAAAAAAAATGTTTAAGTGCCCTAAACCGAATTGAATCGGAAAACGGATTCGAATTTGTCCCGTGCCTCTAGCTCTTGTACAAACCAGTTGGTGCGGCTGATGAAATCCAGCTTAGCGAGTTGCATCTCGACTTCTCTCTTTGGCACGTGGTGGCTTTCAGCAAGTCTTTTGGTCCGTCCATGTCGATGATGCAGAGTTTGCCCCGAGCTTGCAGATTTAAATGAAACGGGGTGCAGTTGGGCCTCCCTTGCGACGCTGCCAGTGGGGAATCGAGCCACCGGGCGTTTATATTAGCACGTAAATTTTTCTTAATTTATGTATGTGGGGCACAACCGTTAACGTTAAAATTAATACCATTAAGCGATGTTTTATCATTTAGATTTTTGTCCACCTTCAATAATTTGCCCTGTAAATTGTTTTATATACTGTAATTCGTTAATAAAGTTATTACCTTGAAAAAATCAATCAATTAAAATCAATATATTAGCTGAAGATGGAATGATGTCCTTTGAGGAAATGATGGGGGGGGGAGGATATTGTTATTAAAGAAAATGGATATATTGGGTTAACGTACCCCTGAATTAGCCCGATATATTGAAGACACTGCAACATATGGCGCTTTCTACTTTTTTTTCCGGTAAAGTCACGTAGGTAAAAAAATCAAATCAAATAAATGAAAACAACTAAATTAAATTGTGATCTAAATTAAATTGTGATTTCATTTAGTTTTCATTTTTTTTAGGTTTTTTTCGGTAAAGTCATGTAGGTAAAAAATAAAAATTAATAAAAGTAAAATAAAAATTAAATAAAAATCACAACGTTTCGGAGGCAACACAAGCTTCTGTCTTCAGGTGGAACCGTCACAGCACGATAGCTCTCACTTGATACGGCTATTTTATTTTTATTTTACTTTTATTGATTAAAATGTTTTACTTACGTGACTTTACCGAAAAAACCTAAGAATATGAATCCTTGCAGTCACGAAAGCTTCAAATCTAGAATTGTTTTCATTTATTTCATTAGATTTTTACCCACGTGACTTCACCGAAACAAAAAAAAGAGTGAAATCCTTGCAAGTCCCGAAAGCTTCAAATCTAGAATCTAGCGCTTTGGCTGTTTCCAGGTGGCCCCTGCACAGCTGCTGCAGTACGCAGCAAAGGCTGGCGCCCTCAACCCCGCGTTGCTGCTGCAGCATCCCCTGGCTAACCCACAGATGGCTGTGTTCAGCCAGCTGGCACAAGCACAGCTACAGCTGGTGAGTCCAACACCACCACGGCTGCCACCCCGCCGATATCGACGCGCGCATTGCCGCCACCGTCATAATCTCAACGTCATCCGTAACCATCGTCACCCTCGCAAATATCAACACTGGCGTTGCCATCGTCGCTACTGCCAATGATAATACCAGCATAGCCGGCACCGATATCGACGCTGACACAGCCACCACCACAATGTCAACACCAGCATAGCCACCACCAGCATAGCCACCACCACCACCATTGCCAAGCCACAATCACCACCAACGTCAACAATAACATAACTATCATCACCACCACTGCCAACATGAATACCAGCATAGACGCCATTGACAACATAAACACCATCACAGCCACTCCCACCAACATAGCTACTATCACCACCACCGCCACCCAAGATAACCACCACCACTAATATCACTATATTACCGCCACCAACATTGCGCAACAACGACAACTGTTTTGTTGGCAGATTAAAGGGGAAAAATCTATTCTCATATTTTGGTACTGGCAAAGGAGGTCCCATGATGTAGATGCTCACCCCGAGCTCTCATTACTCTGACAGTGCGTTGTCTTTGGGCTGTACGCCTTTTCGCGTCCTCTGATCTAACACCGTTTGAGACGAGGCTCAAAAGAAAGCTGTCTCTGGTGTGGACCAATCAGTTTCAAAGACAATGCATATATTATCAGTGTTTTTTGTTTGCATTTTGATCACAAGTATTGTGGTTAATGTAGACATGATTCCGAGTAAAATGTTTCAGTTTGGTGTTTTAACATCTTAACACCTGTTTTGTTGCCAGAAAAAAGGGGAAAAACCTATTCTCAACTGTGGTTTCTTGAAATGCTCATTCTCACACATCGGTCACGTATTTGTACACGTACAGCCCTCTTTGTCAATCTACTGCTGCATGAGCACGCTGCCTACGCCGCGCGGGTCGTGGGACCTATTTGACCATACTTCACCACTGACCAGTGTGGATTGATAGAGGCGGCGGCAGGGGAGAGCCCCTAGACCAGGGGTGGGGAACGTCCGGCCCGCGGACCGTACGAGGCCCGCGAAATCATTTGGTGTGGCCCTGCCAAGGCAACCACAGGCGGGACTCGAAATTCAAAAAATCTAGGAGCAAACCTGGAAATGCAGTTGCGAATAGCAGCAGCAGCATCATCAATACCGGCCAACATCACACGCCTCGCCAAAGAGAAGCAGTTCCAGCCCATCACATTAGGGGTGAGTTAATTAAATGTTTGATCAAATATAACAGGCTAATTTTTAAGTTGATAATTTTGAATGGCCCGCGAATGATGTTTTAATATCCAAATGGCCCTTGGCAGAAAAAAGGTTCCCCACCCCCCTGCCCTAGACGTTGGCGCATGCTGCGCTGCCCTCTGCTGGCAATGTGTAGCCCTATTTTTAGTAAGGTCAGTCACATCGTGATACATGTCACCTATTATGTATTATTTCGTTTTGAGCCACGGTGTTATTGATGAATGTTGTTGAGTGATTTTAATTTTTGGGGGGCGATATTTGAGGATGCAATTTTTTTTTTATGGGCGAGACATCGAGAGGTAGAATGCTACGGGGCACAGAGGGAACATAGGCAGTGAAGAATAAAGATGTAATCCTGGAAAATTAGAGGGCAGACGCGTGCAACCTGCCCCGTGGCAAAGTTGGATCAGTTGGGAACCGTGCGGCTGCATCTTGTCCTCTGCCCGCCGATTTTCCCCCCAATCTGTCCCTAGGCCCAACAGAGGCTGCTTCTGCAGCAGCAGCTGTCCCAGCAGACCCAGAGAAACTCATTCAAACAACAGCGGGAGCAGCAGGTGAGCGCGAGCCTTTCCAGATCCTAGCGCTGGTTGATGATGACGACGCAGACGACTGTGACAGTAATTCAATAATTAGCAGCCCTGCTAATTGCTTGCTCACGCCGCCGCCGTAAATGCTTCGACTGGAAAGGTCTGGGGAGGGTGTTTTTGGCCTCTTCCAAGCCGGCCAAGCGGGATTACCCACCCGCAGCTTTGCCCCGCGAAGATGCAAGCTGCTGTGTACTGCTGGATGGAGAGAGGCAGGGGAGGATTTAAGAAACGTGCACCATTATTTCAGCAGCCGCGCCGGGAGATGGGGTCGATCTTGCGACCTCTGGATTGCGAGCAGAGTGTGCTGCCACTGACCGTTACACCACTGGCAGCATCCTGATGACGATAAGTGTATCTGTGTTGGTGCCTCCATCTGCAGGAGTCTTCTTCAGTAATTTCCATTTGATAAGAATATTCTTTATAAAGCCAGGAAAACCTCGCGAACGAGTCTCGGTATATGCATGTCATTAAGTGCTATGTTCACACATTATGAGCGGTAGTGGAACGACCCGAAATCGATTCCAGCTCACGGCCAACATGAGCCGGTCCTGGGCCTCCCCTAAGTCGACTCGGATTCAAATGGGTACACGTTGCGGTGTGTAAATATCGGCACTGGGGAGACAAAGGTGGTCGGGCGTGGTGTTGGCCACACACCCCCTCGTGTGCCGTGTCGGCCTTCATAGGTGCTCGCTAACAGCACTTGCCCCAACAATCTGTTAAGGCTATACGGGGGTGGGGGGGGGTGATGTTCCTCGAGGGATTTTCCAGGTGGGATATTTGAATGAAGAAAAACAAAATGAAACTATATCCTTTTCCAGTAGGGTCCCGCATTCGTGATGGTTTCGACAGTTCTGTTAATGATTGGCAGCAGTGTCATTTTGAGGAAGACGGCCATCCAAAAAAACCTAAACAGCAGTTCTACACCAAAACGCACACACCTAGTGCTGTGTGTCCAATGTCACTATGAAACGTTGACAGTGAGATGCAGAGACTAAATCGGAGCGACTTGCGGGGACGTATCTCTGGTGACATCGCTGTATACCTGACGAATGTGCTTTTCAATGTCACTCAAGCGCTGCAGCAAAACCACTAGATCTTTTTTAATTCTCCGCTTAAAACTCACACGTGTCAGCTCAGGATACACAGCCACCCCCCCCTCCCCCAGGTATGTGTTTGTCTGCCAGAAACCATCCTGTAGATCAGAGCCTTGTTGGATTTGTGCGACGCGAGAAAAAAACTGCGCGGCTCGGCGTTCGGCTCAATAAGCGCTCGTCGGTAACGTGCGGCGTCTCCGCAGCGGGATTTTACTCTCGCCCCGCGCTTTCGTTCAGGTTACAGCAAGCCGACACAGCCAAATGTAAAGAATGCATTTCTGTGTCGCGTTTGCAAGCCCCCTTTGTTAGCGGTTATGCACGCGAGCAGGTGCGTCCATGTCCGCGCGCACGCACGCGCTTGATATCGCGACGCTGCAGCTGCCGCCGCTTCGTGCAAAAAAAAAAATTCCACGTAAGCGACCCACTTGGTAACAAAAAAACTGCTCGAGTCTTTTTGCCTTTGTGCCTACACGCGCCACCCCCGGTGTCAGCGGTCAACCGTGTGTGTGTGTGCGCGTTCCTCTCCACCCCATCCTGTCCTTTGTTCACATAGATGGCTCGGACAATCGGAAGCTTGCAGCATCAGCAGTCGCACAATCAACAGCAGCAGCAGCAGCAACAGCAGCAGCAGCAGCAGCAGCGCATGCCGCCCTTTGCGCCTGGCAAACCTCAGCATGGCTTGGGACCCAACCCCGGCCCAATCATCGCTTCTGGTCGCCCGGACCTGCACGCCAAAGACATGAACCCACTGCACTCCTATTCCAGCTTCCTGGGTGAGCCCTGAATCTTCATGCCGAACAGTTTGAAACACAAACGATAAAAAAACTTTCGATTTAAAGCTTTCGTGACTGAAGGGATTCATCTTCTTGGTTCTTTCGGTAAAGTCACGTAGAAGGGAAGTAATAAAATCATAAAAATAAAACATAAAATAATTATTACTTCTCTTCTACGTGACTTTACCGAAAGAACCAAGAAGATAAAAAACTTAATTGAACTTTAATTTTATTTTACCAGTTGTAAGGCCCAGAGGCTGTGTAGCTCTTTTTCAGAAGCGACCTGACCACCACAAACGAGATGGCTCATTCAAGTGGCATATTATGTGGACATTTATTGCAGCCAAATACTCTAAATGCATGTTTCTAAATGTCGAGGGAAAAACTAGAGGAGCCGGAGAAAATTCGCTTTGAGTGTGATTGTTGGTAATCAAAGGTGTGGGGGAAAGACGACAAACTAAACTCAAAAAGCAGTTCTAAAGAAATGAGTTTTCAATATATATGTTTAAAAGTCCATAGCTCCGGTAGCTTCCTAATTTCGGAAGAGCGTTCCAGACGGCCGCAGAAACGCATCTTGAACGCGCGCGTTGCAGTGACCATCTTTGTTCGATGGCTCGCCAAAAGGCGCTGCGAGATTGTTCGCAGTTCTATTGATGGTTTATGGTCCTTGATGAGATCAGCAAGGTATCCTGGTTCATTTGTGGCAAGCACTTTTGAGTGCGGTATAATTAAGTTGGGCAGATGATTTTGCCGACGTTTTGCCGAATCCTCATCTCATCACCCCCTCCCTCCTGCGCCTACCCACGTGCCCAGCGCCAGCCTTGGGAGACAGCGTGGCAGATTTCGGCAGCCTCGGACTAAAGGAGCCCACTCAGTCGCGGCTCAGTCAGTGGACCGTAAGCTCCGGGATGGACTCTCTGCCCGGCGGAATGCACTCCTTGGACCAGGGGCACGGCAAGTCAGGTCAATTCCTTGTTTGCACGACAACTCCGGGTTTTTCCCAAAAGGATCCAGCCAGCCATGCTCACTGCACTCGGCCTCACACACACGCACACCCTGACAGTCACCCGCACAAACCCTCACATGCCCTCGCTCACTTGCTCACTCACTCACCCGAACCCGCTCGCACCACCAGTTTTCAGTTTCATGTATTAGGTATAGCCCTGTGAGCCATTCGGCTCTTGAATCGGGTGCAACCGCAACAAACAAAAAACAAAAACATGAACAAGAAAACATCTTAAAGTGACTATGCGCAAACAGAAAAATCCAGGAAAAAACTGCTAAGTACAGTGCAAAAGAAGTTCAAAATACAGGGACTCCTATACTTACGAACGGGTATGGTTCCAGAGGTCTCTTCATAAGTGGATTTTTTTGGTACGGCATGTACACTAAACACGGGGAATGGCTTTTAAAAGTTGTATAATCTCCTGTAGACGTAGATGCCACTGGTCCTTCACGTTCGGCAGATGTATATGCCACCACCGCCATCTGTTGCGCAGCAATTGAACTTGCGACTCTCGGTCCGAACAGGCAACTGAACATACGGACAAGTTTGTATCTCTGAAAGTTCGTAAGTCGAGTGTTTGTAAGTAGAGGAGTCTTTGTTCTTACTAATCCTGGTCCACACTTTCCCTTAAACACTCGGTCTGCACGCTCGCCCTCCAACCAACACATTCTCCTGAGCCCTGCTTCTTGCGTACCGGCTCCTATGCTCTTTCCCCGCACCCTGTGGCTCGCGCGCTGTCACCGCACACTCGACCCTGACACGCGCCAGCCCACCTGCGCACACCCATATATCTCCACCCTTTTAACAACAGCCGAAGTTGAGAACTTTTAGATACTTGACACTGCTGTACACGACGCTGTTATTCACAAACGGTCACGCCATGCTGATGGAATGCTTTTACCGTGATGGAATACCGGCCCTGGTTCCACGCTGGCGCAAGTGCATATGTACGCAAGGATGCATCGGTTAAATAACTTGCATAGAAGGCATTCTTTTAAGGCAGGAGTGGGGAACCTTTTCCTTACCGAGTAGGTGGAACAGGACTTTCCAATACCTTTGCTAGGCCACGCATTAACACACACGTACACCTCGGTGAATGACGTGCCCCGTGCTGAAATTATTAACTCTGTGTTGTTGCCAGGTCAAACATATCCCCCATCTAGTACCTGATGAGTGCAGCTAAAATGCTCAGTGACACATAAACATCATTTGTGAGACTTTCGTTTGAAGTGGCAGGCCTCGTGTGGCCACGGGCCATGCGAGGTGGACATGAAGTCACGGGCCCTGTAAAATTAGCTTCACAAAAGGCCATAAGTTCCCTCTCCTGATATAGGCACATCGGCTAATTATATTACACGAAGTAAACCCATTTGTAAATAACACTATGGCCTTAAAAGGATAACATACCAAGTAGGGCCATCGCCCAGAACGTGTTATATATTTTTCCTGTTACGTTTTGTTTTAGATTATTATTTGGGCTTGCGCACCACTGCCAATCACGGTGGAACAATCGAATTTGTCTAATGAATCTTTGAGTTAACTCGCCTGCCTCTCGTCTCGCTCCTGTGTGGCTGTGCGCGCAAAGCAGTGAGCGGGCTGGCCAAGCTCTCGCTGGACGACCAGGCCTTTGGCCCTTACTCGATGCTGCAGGGCGTCAGCGATGACCCGGCTAGCCCGCTAGCGCCGCTCGCCAACGGCTGGGGCAACACCAAGCCCGGGCATCCTCCCCCGTCTTCGTCATCCTCGTCTTCATCTTCCTCCGCCTCCTCTTCGTCCTCCGTGTCCGACAAGCACCCACACAGCCCCACTCCGGCACCCGTGGGCTGGCCTCCAGGTGATCGGACGGATCAAAAACAATGCGTAGACATAAATTATGAACACAAATGAAATGAACGATTTCGATTTAAAGCTTTCGTGACTGCAGGGATTCATCTTCTTGGTTCTTTCGGTAAAGTCACGTAGAAGGGAGATAATAAAATAATAAAAATAATAAATGTTTTAAAAATAAAACAATGTTTTAAATAAAAACAAATGAACGATGTCGTTATGAGTACCGTGGTAGAGTTGCCCACATCTCCCCCCCCCGCCGACTGACACGGATTTTCCCCCGCGCACTTTGCATGCGACCGTTCCACCCCCCCATGTGTAGAGTTCCGTCCCGGTGAGCCGTGGAAAGGACTGCAGCACGGGCAAAGCGACGTGGAGTCCAACCTGACCCCTGGAGGAGGAGCCGCATTACTCAGGGACAGGGGCGCAGGCAAGGGCACGACACGTCACTCTCATACCCTTCTCGTTGAGCCCGAACGGGACCACCGTGGTACGTGGTTGCTTTTCCGCTAGCGATTTGTTGCGCCGAGCCCGGAACCAAACGGTGATACGCGGGTCTTGCAAGATGTCTAAATCTAGCTTGGGTGCCAAGCAGGGCAAGCAGCGGGTGGGGGGGTGGCTAATGACATGTCAGTAAAACCAAAAACCGTGTCACCCGCGCGCCCATCTGCACGTGACTCGATCCATTGTGGGGTGACGTCAGCCGTACACTGACACGGCAGCTCCCGGGGTCCTGCTAGGCTAGCTCGGGCACGGTGAAGGAGAGAGGGTCAGTGGTGTGAAAGGTGTTTTAAATAGGCACGTGCAAGCCCACTCTTCCCCTCCCCCCCCTTCTTTAAACTCGGGTACACTGTTGGGGACTAAGGTCCTTGAAGTTTCTGTACCCCCCCCTCCCTTCATTGCGATTTGTGCTCCGTACCGGGCTCCAATTAAAATATTTTGATTTTTAAAGTAGGCACGTGCAGATCCACCCTCCTCTCCACGACTCCATGAATCCATCACAATTCTCTTGGGGTTCATGTTGAGAATCTCAAGTGGATTCTTTCTTTTTTACATTCTCACTGTTTGTGTCAAACGGGGTTCTTCAATTGGTGGCCCCTGGGAACGGATGTGGCTTTTCGAGGGGCCCGCCCTAGACGTACAGATGACAGATTTTTAGATGAAAGAGAGGTGAACAAGAGAGAGAGAGATTAGAGCTGTAGGCACAACATGAAGGTGATCTCTTGTCCGCAGCTCTGGAGCCACAACTTTGGAAGTTGGGGCATTCCACTAACGATTGGTTCCCAAGTGGTGATTGCTTATATTACAGTGCCGCAGGGTCATAGGCGTCGCCTGTAATAGGGCCGCAGACAATTGGCCTTCTCCTGTGCCGTAATTATATTGAATCTGCAGAACTACTGGCTACAAACTCAGCCCTGCGCTGACTTTCTGCGCACTGCTGTGTATTTAAAGGTTCCAACATCAGCACACGGGGGCCTTGATGTCACCTTGTTCAATAGAGTAGAATACGGACTCGATAACACCAGGATTTTTGTCCACTTTTTTATTGGTGCCTCGTAGTCATATCTACACGTGTCGTGGGTGTCTCCTAGCCATATCTACACGTGTCGTGGGTGTCCGTACACCCCCGACACCCCTGGCGCCACCACTGACTCTTTATCGGCCGCTGTTTTTGCAGGGTCCATGTCGTCGTCATCTCTCAACGCCACAACGCTGCCTTCCTCCAGTGCCTGGTCCCTCGGTGCCTCTGGCCACAGCCACCGCAATGGCTTCACCCCCTCGTTCTCTGCTGCAGGTGCTGTGGGGACTGATGCTCTCATCCCGTTTATTCTTTAAAAAAAATGTGTTCACTCGCTGAACACGTTGCGTCGTTACGTGCGCCCCGCCAATAACCAAATCGCCCGAAAGCTAAGCTGGGTTGAGCCGGGGCTGTGCTTGGATGGGCGACCACCACCATGTCTGAAACAGGCATTTTTTGGCTGCTGTGGGGCTATGTTGCCAGCAGATGGCAGCAGTGCAGCAAAATCCGGTGTTGCCCTGTGCTCTGCTGCAACCTCTGTGCTCCCCACCCAAACAATTATCACTGGATAATGTGTGGTGAAGTATGGTCAATAAACCCTTACGGACCCACGCAGCGTCGGGTAGCCGTCATCCAGCAGCGGATTGACGAGAGGGTTGTACATGTACATCCATAGCATCCCATATATTCACACTCGGTTATGCATTAGAGCTCCCCCTTATGATTGACCACCGCCTACCCTGTTCAGAGCTAGAATATTCACTATCCTCCTACCCGCCACCAAAATTACTACAGAACTGTGTTGACAATGCCTAGCGTGGCGCACACTTAATCGTCTGTCGGGTCCTTACTGCCTTGGTGCAATGGTCAAGCCACACTGGACTTACCATACAGAGTGTCGCCACATAGCAGGACGAATGAGTAACATCACAGTCAATCGGTAAGGTCGTGCGTGTTGAGGAAAAGTGTGGGTACCCCCACCTCTTCCAAGATATTTGGCCAGTGTGGATGAGTAGGCCAAATACTCTCTAGAGGGGCTCTCTCCAGAGCTTCCTCTAGTGGAGGGGAGACCCTTCCGCCAGCAGTGGCGTTTGCAAGCAGATGCAGGGCTGCACTTTTACCCGTGTCTTTACGTGAACTGCACCACTCACTCCCTGCTGTTCCTTTGCATCTGACGTGCCCCTCATCCCCCCCCACAAACTCTTTCAACCCACCCACAACCCCACCGCCGCAACCCCACCCACACAACCCTACAGCCAAAATCTCAGAGGCGAAGTCGGCGTGGACTCCCGGCGCGTCCCTGAGCCACGAGTTGTGGAAGGTGCCGCTGAACGGGGGGGGGCGCGGGCTGTCCGGTGGGCCTCGGCCACCGCCGGGCCTTCCCGGGCTCCGGCAGCCGTCGCTGTGGCCCTCGGGACGCTGGGAAGGCACTGAGGCAGGTCGTCTCCCGCCGCCAGGTGAGAAGGAGCAGGAGGAAGAGGAGGAGGCGGCGCTGTAACGAGTACATTAGAAGGTCGCACTCGTTACACACAGACGTCAAGTGGCGGATTACGGTGTTCAAGTAGATCGTACGACTCGGTCGACCAAATCGTTCCTAAGCTGTGGCCTTCTCTCCAATCGCTTTCAAGTCGACACGGCGTTGCGAACTCCCCTTGCGTTTCTCCTCTTGCCTCCCGTCTCCGAAGCGTCGAGTTGGAGCGGCGATTCCTGCGGCGGTGGCGGTGGCGGCGGCGGCGGCCTGGGTCGTTCCAGCACCTGGCTGGTGCTGCGCAACCTCACCCCGCAGGTAACGAGGGGGGGGGGTCACGTGCGGTTTCGACCACTCAACCGCTCCTCAGGAGCTTCCTCGACCTCTTGCCGTGGCCGCAAGGTGGGGGGGGGTGGGACCCTTGGCCGTGGTTGCTATCGAACGGCCCCCGGTTAAAAGCGCCTCCGATGAAGTCGCCCCCGGAAGAGCAGGTTGGGGGGGTGCCCCCCGCTCTTCTCAGAAACTTCAGGAGCTTTGGCAGGGTCGAGCCCTGGGTGCTGCCGGTATAGGCGACCGCCACGCGCATGAACAGGTTGCCACGGCTCGCCGGGGGGTGGGGGCGGGGACAGTGCAGCAAAATTAATTGTTTTTCTCGCATCGAATTTGCCTCGGGGGAGTCGAATTTCTACTTGCTCGGTGCAAGTGTCATTTATTTGTAACAATTGGTCTTCACGTCAAATCTGTTTTTAGCCGACCCTTGGGGGCTGACCAGAGGATGGAGGCGAGGATGCAACGTCAGCGGCATCAGTCGCGACGGCTCTTTGACCTCTGCGGGGTGAGCGAGGAGCACCTTGCGAAACGTTTACCCCGCCGCCTTCCGACCTTGCCCCCCTCCCCCCGTGTCGCGTTGCGCGAGTGCAGATTGACGGCTCGACGCTGCGCACGCTGTGCATGCAGCACGGCCCGCTCATCACCTTCCACCTGAGCCTGGCGCACGGCAATGCCCTCGTGTGCTACAGCTCCATCGCCGAGGCGGCAAAGGCCCAGAAGTCCTTGCACATGTGAGTACGAGGGGCTGCGTGCGTGCGTGCGTGCGCGCGTGTTAATGACTTGGGGCTGCCCGTTGCTCGCTCGTGTGTTTACGCGTTTGTTAGCATGCCTGTCTGCAATGCAATGTCGTGGTGAGCTGGAGTGTAACGGTTGGCGCACTGCGCTACGAACCCAGTTGGCCAGAGTTGGATTCCCGCTCATCGCCAAAACCAATTACGAATATCTGAACCGGTCCTCGACGTCCCCTAGGTCGACTCGGCCTCAAATGAATAGCTGTTGCGGTGTGTAAACATCGCCACTGGGGACACAGGCAGTTGGGCGTGGTGCTGTCCACCCACCCGCTCGTGTGCCGTGCTCGCGGACAGCACTTGCCCCAACGTTCTGTTAAGGCTAGACGGGGGATCTTTGCCTCCGTTGTCTGCAATTTCAGCGTAGCGGTTAGTGTGCCGCGCTACGAATCCGGCGACCCGAGTTCGATTCCTGCTCATGGCCAGCATCAGCGGCTGATATCTGCAACCAATCCCGTGCACCCTCCTGTGTGCGCCTGCTGCTGCGCTGTTTATACATCGCATCCCAGCACCGTGCGGCGCATCTACCGTGTAGCAGCTTACCTCGCAAACACGAGCTCTTATCGTCCTCGCGTCCGCACGTCGTGGCTGCCCCCCCCTCCCCCCCTCCACCCACGTGGCCCAGGTGCGTGCTGGGAAACACCACCATCGTGGCGGAGTTCGCCACCGACGAGGAGATCAGCCGTTTCTTCTCTCAGCCGGGACATTCGGCCGCCCCGGGCTGGCCGCCGGCGCCCGGCCCAGCGCCGTCCTCCAACCTCGACTCGGTCAACGGCGGCCAAGGTCAAGGCCGGGGGCCGGTGTCGGCCGACAACTGGAGCGTGGGCGACGAGGGGGGCGGCACCGGCTCCCTGTGGGGCGTGCCGTCCCCGTACAATTCGGCGGCGCAGTCCGCCGGCGCCGGCATGTGGGGCGGCAACGGCGGCGGCAACGGCAACGGCGGAGACGGGACGCGTGGCAGGCTGGGCAGCCCGCCGCCACCTCCCCTGAATTCCTTCTTGCCCGGGGACCTGCTCGGAGGGGAGGCCATGTGAGCGCCCCGTGTGGTTTTTGGTCGGCGGCGGCGGGGGAAGGCTTAGAAAGTTCCGCGAGGGGGGGTGCCCCGGCGGGTTTGCTTGCGGGGGTTGGTGTTGGTGGGAGGGACGGGGTGGAGAGGACTTTGGCGCCAGCTTCTTCGCTCCTCCTTCGGCCGGCGCCTTCCGAGACGGCGACCGCCACGCCGCCACCACCGCCATCGTTTGGTGGGGACGGGGACGGGGGGGGGGGGGCGACATGGAACGACGCGCAAGGAGGGACGTTTGTCCATTTCTCACGCAAATGACAAAACAACAAAAGAAAAAAGAATTGACCTGAATCATTCTCATCACTTATAGCACTTTCTGTGGGGACAACAAAAAAAAACAGATACTATGAAATACTACAGTGTCATTTCAGTGACTTCATAATCTCGATTTTCACACTCGCACTCGGCTGTGGTTGAGAGGATGCCGCAGCCCAGTCTCTTAATACCTTTTTGTAGAAAGGATTTCGTACGTGACTTTACTGGTTCGAGCGTTTACGCTTGACGTGCAAACACTATGGTTTGGAAGCCAATGGATGTGGAATGGAAAGTGAAACGAACACATTACAAACGAAGGGGGGGAGTTGGTTGGGCCGGGGACGGGGGTTTGTATTTTACTTTTCCAATGCCTTGCGGGTGGGTGTAGTGGGGGGAGGGGTGCGAGCCAAATCCACAGCTTGTAGTGAACACTCGCACACACCACGCACGACACACACTCTTCCCCTGTTTGCAAAAGATAGGGAGCCAGTATATGTATTAGTACAGTACATTCCTTTCCCTGCTGCTTACGCCCCCCACCCACCTTAATTAGTAGCCCCCCCCCCCCACACACAGTGCCGTGGGCCACTCTGTCTGGGTCACGAGCATATACCGCACAAGTCATTCAAACGCCGTGGCAGAATCCCTCAAGAAGCCGAGACGAAACGGGCCCCGGGCATCTTCCTACAACGCCACTGGAATCCCGCCCGCCCGCCCGCCCCTTCCTTTACCGACCCTCACTCACTGGGGCAGGTGGCAGCAGCAGTGGTGGAGTCGCAAGAATCCCGTGACCCACAAACTCCACGTCGCTAGTCCACCCCAGACTGATCACGTCCTCTGTCTCTTCTCCCGCCCCTCCCCCCCCCGGGTCCGCCCCCACTCCTCGCACCTAGACTCCCCACACGTCTCTCTCTCTCTCTGTCCACCCGGCACGCCGTCCTCTTTGCAGGTTCACCGAGTCCTCGCTACTACTGCTACTCTATGCTCCTATGCAAAAATGGCCAGAGAGGCATTGAGATTATACAAATGCCGCCGGTACGATTGCACACAAAACCCTCCCTCGCGAGTCTTCTGTGAAATTCTAGATGCTTGGAAAAAAACGTTCTCAAAAAAAAAACTTAACTTGGAGCGTGCATAGTTTACAAGACCCTGGCGTTTGAGCAACAACGGGTTGGTGCCGCGCGCGTGGCAAATCAAACTGCGGACTGTTTAGGCGGAAGCCACTAAGCCGGATTTTTGTGGTTGGGTTGGTGGGTGGGAGTGGTGAGGAGGTGGTGGCGGCGGCGGCGGTCGGATGCCGTGGCAGTTTGAACAGATGTCACGCCGTGCACACGCGTGTGGTTCATTTGACGGAAGACGCCCGACAGCAGCTTCACATTGCCTTGGACATTGCAAATTTGGTGTTCAGCTCGAGTCGTCCACTGCACTGCCACACGCCGAGAGGAGAGGCCTCTTCACGCACGGCAGCGAAATCCACGTGGCACTCCGGGAGGTGCCGGGTGGGGGGGGGGGGGGGTTCAGCCGGTGTTCAGGTCACTGCGCTTGTTGACGGCACCGTTTCTTTTCTGCAAGCAATTGTGTGCCGGGGGCCACCGCGCTCTGCCCCCCCCCCCACCTTCCCCCCACCTTCCCCCCACCTTCCCCCCACCTCGCCCCCCAGCATTGGCGGAGGGTCTCTCCGTTGCGCAGGCGCGGGGGTAGGGTCCGTCCGTCTCATTCGCATCGTCACGTCCGTTTTCCCCTGTGCGGCTTTCTCAGTCCTTACCGCAACGGGGTTGCAAACATCTCGAATCATCTTCTCCAAAGTGCTCGCAGTTTCCAACTTAAAAAAAAGAAATAATGAGAAATTTTTAAACAAAAAAGAAACTTTTCTGACTTTTCGTTTTGCTTGTGCTTCTGTAGTGCAGTAGGCTGCTCTGGTTGTGTGTAAACTTTGCAGTATCTTGTTTGAGCTGAAGCCAATCGAGCCCTACTTTCTCTCTACAATAGCAATCATACGGGGGCCGCATTTCGCAGAATGTAAAGTTTATCGCTGGTATCTCAACAGGTTGGGCTTTGGAGTTGAGAATCAGGACACTTACGTGAGCACACTGGTGATTTTCAAAGCCTGTGGTTATGACCATCATCTTCTTGCATCCAAAACATATCGAGTCCAATACTTGAATCATTCAGGCCAAATAAAAAGTAAAAAAAAAGTTTTCGGAAGGGGTTTTTTGATGTTGATGAAAACCACGTGAATAGCGCTGAGCCGCCGGGTACAGCTCGGCAAGCAGCAGCAGAATAAGAAGAAGAAAAATCCTTTAGATTCCTTAGAGGACACATTTTTTTTCGAGTAGTAATTAGTTTGTGTGTGGTGTACTTGGTTAGGCGATGTGTCGTGGTTCTCGGCGTCGTCGGTGTCGTTGCGCTGTACAGACGCGGCGGTGCTTTGCCACCGTGGGCTCGCGTTGTCGATGATCGGTTCTTGGCAATGCACTGAGTGCATCGCTGGCAAGCGATGCACGCTGAAGGAACCCTTTTCCCCTCTCCCCCTGCAAAGAGACGCTTCACGTTTAAAACGCAGTTTACTTGAGTGTTTTAATCACAATTGTTATAACTTCCCCCAGTTTCGTTTTAGTTGATAACTTAACTCGCCCCCCTACCTCTCCACCCTCCCGCTTCCCCCCCCAAATTTTAGTTAATCTCCCATCAATCATGAAGGTGTTAGACCGTGAGAGCTCCAACCTCCAAACCTAATGCTACGTTGTTTTGTTCAATTTCCCGAAGAGGAGGAAGGAAAAAACTTAAACGAAACTTTGAAAGAGGAAAAAAAAGTTTAACGTTACGAAAAAAAATGGAAAAAAAAAGTTGAAAATCTAAAAAAAATGTAAACGCTGTCGTCGTCGTCGTCATCATCGTCGATCGTGGTGAAGCTTTTGCACCATTCTCGTGGAGTGGCGGTGAATGAGAAGTTGGTAATCAATGTGCACTTGAGAGAGAGCGAGAGAGTAGCATTGCTACCCCCCCCCTCCCCCCTGGTCAGAAAAGAATGAAAGCTTTTTTTTGAGAATTAAAAAAAAGCAAAGCACTTGCAGAAGAGCCCTGGATGTAAGTTGGGAGGAGCCTGAAAGATTCCAGGCACCCTCTTGTTTACAGAACTTTCTTCCTGGATCTTGAGCTTTCACTCGTTACAAAAAAAAAAGACTTTTTAGTTAAAAAGAAATTCAACAACGCCCCCCCCCCCCCCCCGGTACGGCCAAGTCGCCCACACGGGTTCACGGTTGTGGGAAGAATAAAAGAACGTACGACCTTGGAAGTGTGAACTGTTGTCGAAGCCATTGGATGGGATCCCTGTCATTTGGTTTTCCACCAAAAAAAAAAGCCGAGTGAGCGAGCGAAGGAAAAAAAAATGTTGTTGTCATTATTATTTAAGAAGAAAAAGAATTCTGAAGCAAAGAGAAATAAAACTCAGGTTCCCATCAGAGAGAAGGCGCCATTCTCTGAACCCTTTATAACCTCCCGCCATTAACAAAAAAAATCAATGGTGATCCTGTGCTGCGTTGTAATGTTGCATTAACGGTAATCGCCTGCCAAAACGTGTGGAGACCAAGTCGTCCCCCGTAGCACGCGCGCGTACCCCCCGTGAAGGTTTTGGTTGCATTCTATAACGGGAGGTGGCAAGCCCCCATCGGTCTCCATAAGCTTGTTTTCTCGCGACCACTGCAGCCACAACTGTCGCCGAGTCTTAATAATCATTTGGTTATTTTTCTCGCAAGTTTATTGGGGGTGGAGTCGCTTTCTTTGTTTGCTGCCATAAACGTGCGCAAAGTGTTAGTCCCGTTTTGCACATTTCGGTACAACAAATGGGGAAAATGTAAAACAAACCTTTTCCAAACAACGCTGTGGTGGTGGTGGTGGTGGTCGTGCAAGCTCTCTTGAGTTACCTGCAGCACTTGCGCCGCGCATGTAATAAGGGGACCGGTTGTTTTTGGCACCTCCTGCTTGGAATTAAATCTCGCTTGAACCGAGCGGCTATGTGGTTGTGTGCCGACAAAAAGTGCAAAGTTTTTCAATCATGCTTTACGTGTTTGTTTATTTGATAGTATTAGTGGACAAAAATGAAGGTTTGTTACTTGTTACAAGTGCACTGCCGACACGTTTTTTTTTGTTTGGAGTTTTTTTATTTTATAATTATTATTATTATCATCACCAAGTTGTGGATTATTCGATGTCCCCCCCCCCAAGGGAATTTCGCGTTGGTGTTGAGCGCGTGTGGTTAGGTTTCATTGCCGATTTCTTTGGCTGCTGTGTGCTTATGGAAAAAAAATAAGGCTGCTGTAGCAAACTTAGCGACTCTAGAGAGACTATGCATAATTGAAGTTCAAAAATGGAGACGACAAAATATTTACAAATGTTTTTGCCGTTACCCTTTGTTCGCGTGACTCGTTTTGAACTCGGAAGTGTGGTCACACGAGCACGTGAGAGGGGTAACGTACGTATGGTATAGTAGGGTTATAAACAACAACAACAACAAAGTGATAACTTAATTTACACCCGGGTTTAGAGGACAGGCGTTTGTGAGCAAGAAGAAAAAAAATGATGTTTGACTTGAAACTCCATGAGGCGTCAAAGATGATGCTGCCTTGTCAAGAAACGAGACCTCGACTAAACGGCGCGGAGTTTTGGTGCATTTAAAACGTCGATTAGGTACTTACAACAAACAGAACGTGGTTTTTTTTGCTGATTGAGAATGTTACCATAATGTGAAGCAGTTACAGTACTTTAAAAGAAGTTGACTCATTTTAAGAATAAATGTCTTGCTTAGCACACGTTTAGTTTCTCTGTGGCTCCTTGTATTAACGTGCCAAATTTTTGCCAGTGTACGATAATGCTTACGGCCTGTGTTGCGAAATAACGAGTGTTGAAAGCAGCATAAATGTGGGTACTGTGCATGCGTGTTTCTTTCTTGTGTGGCTGTGTGTGTGTGTGCGCTCACGTACGCATGTGTACGTCGAAGAAGGAGGAGGCTTACCGCAGCCTTCGCTCGGAGGTTTGGAGAGGCGTGCGGCGCTGCAATGATGGGCGGTGGTCGCGGGTTGCTGAGGAGATGGAGTTTGCCTCGGTAGCCTGCGATCACCTCTCACTCTAACTCCTTAAAAAATGAACTTTCGGTGCCGCACCTATCACGATCATTAGGGGAAAAGAAAGGTGATCCGATCTCTGACCCCCAGGAACAGGCTTGCAGATTTGCTGAACATTTCTGTGAGGTCTTGGGGGAGGGGAAATCCCTCGGCTGGAAAACATCATGGGGCAAAGTGGGGATGACCCTGCTGAGGCTGTGGTGCCTCAAATATTGGAATAAGTAGTCACTCCCTGTGAGTGTCTGGCTGAAGTGCCATCTGTTGAAGTACAGAAGGTCATTCAGAGTCTGAGACCAGGAAAAGCACCGGGCAGAGATGATCTCCCGAGCGAAATCTTGAGGGAGGGTGGCGTTTGTGCGCAGACTGCCCTATATGACATAATAGTGAACCACCGGATGGGTTCCACAGCATTGGAAGGATGCCCTGGTGGTTCCCCCTCTAAGAAGAGGGACCGCATAGACTGTAACAACTACAGGGGCATTTCTATCCTAAGTGTGCCGGGAAGGTCCTAACAAGGATTATTCAACATCGCCTTGCCAGGCACGCCGAGGAGAGGCTTGCGGAACCCCATTGTGGTTTCAGGAAAGTGCGGTCCTGCACAGATGCCATATTTTCTGTCCGTCTGCTAGAGCAGACGTGTATGGAATTCCAACAGGACCTACATCTCTGCTTTATTGACCTGGTCAAGGCCTATGATACCATGAGTATGCCTGGGCTCTGGGTTGTTCATCGTGCTTTCGGAGTTCCTGACTGCTTGCAATCATTAAGGACCTTCATGATGATGAGCAGGCCCGAGTAAAACTACGTGACTGGGAGTTTGAACCATTCCCTGTTCACCTTGGGGTGCGACAGGGGTGTCCTCTGGCTCCCACATTATTTAACATTTCGACCAAGTAGTTCATGAAGCCTTTGATGGCTTTATCGGAGAAATTGCCATCTGGTACAGATACAATGGGAGGCTGCTCGATGCCCGGGTGTGGTCAAGGGATGGCTCCGTATTGGTCAACCATGTTATACGTGCCAATAATTTTGTTGATTGTTGCTCAAGAAGAATTAGAGGCACTGCTGCTGAACCTGGAGCTTGCCACTCAGAGGTGGGGCCTTACCGTCAGCCCCACCAAAACTAAGCACCTGCCTGGATATTTTGTGCCATCAGACACTCCACCCCCACAACTCCCAATGGGTAATGGGGCAGTTGTGGAGAGTTTTCCATACCTTTGGCAGTGTGCTCATGACCGGCTCTGCTTTTACAGGAGAGGTCTCTGAATCAGTCGAGTGGCATTATTTTGTCATCGGCTGTGTAATCCTGTGTGGAAGCTACCTGTTCTGTCGTTCCACAAAGCTTCGGGTCTTCTTGGCCACAGTTATGCCCTCCGTCTCTGCTTGTGAAACGTGGACCCCCCCCCCCCTAATGGAGCATCTTCGCCGGTTAAAAACATTTAGGCTGGCCTGCCTACGATCCATCCTGGGTTTAACCAGGCTGGATTGTGTGAAAAGCTCAGAATCCTTGAAAGATCTGGACAAAGTCCCATCGGTGAGCTCCAGTAGAGAAGGTCGCGTTGGCTGGGTCATGTAGCTCGCATGCGCGAACAGCTTCTGTATGACCGGATCGAGGGGGATGTGGTACAAGAGGATGTGGAACTGAGTGGACTTGCTGGTGACTGGTACCAGCGGTGTAAAGATCGGCGTTTGTGGAAGGAGGCTCGTGGAGGACGCTCCTTGGCAGTTGGAGGCAGTCACCCTCCAGCAACAACGGAGCAGAAGAGCGACGCTCACAAAATCGTACAGAGCGCTGGGTGGCTGCAACACAAGTTGGCACAGGTGGCACAGGTTGTGCATCGACAAGTCAATCGACCCAAGGCACCTGGGTTTGTCCCATGACCTGCCAGTGGGCGTTGGACACTTCACGTGGCCTTAACATGCACATAGCCTGGCACAAGCGCCGTCGTGATGTCACCGTCAATGACGGATATGTGGGGAGCAGTTAGCGGTTATCGCGCTGTGCCACGAACCCGGCGACTCGCGTTCGATTCCCGCTCGCGGCCAACACCAGCGGTGTGTAAGCATCGCCACTGGCACGACAAAGGCGGCCGGGCGTGGTGCTGGCCCGCCCCCCCCCCCCCTCGTGTACCGGCCTCCGTAGGTGCTCCTCGCTAACAGCACTTGCCCCAACAGTCTGTCAAGGCTACACGGGCGGTGGGAGGGTTCTTTGTGCAAGACAACGGATGGCAGTGGAGTGACGTTCACAACAAAGAGTGGAGCTCGCCTGGATGGCGAAAACGCAGGAAGGTGGCACAGTGGTGGTGAGCATTTTCCAGTCTTCTCGGTCCGCTCGCCCACCACCACCAGAGTGTTATCCCTCGACCGACTGCCAGCGAGCCTTTGCCCCGCCCCGTATTTGGCCTCGAAGTGCACCTAGCCCGGCGCAGGCCTTGTCATGACTGCACCATCACTTGGTGGGTAGACCAGAGGGTCGGCAACCGAAATAACGAGATGGATTGATTGGTCCACATCAACTTCAAGGACAGTGCATACATTATCAGAGTTATGTTTTTTGTTTGCATTTTGACTGCAGGTATTGTGGTCTATGCAAACATGACTCCTCGTAAAAAAGGTGTCGGTTTTGTTGCCAGATAAAAGGGTAGAAAAAAGCAATTATATTTTTACTGGCAAATGAGGCAATGCATCAAGGCTGCATTAACCACACGTACTTGTGGCAAAACATGCAAACAATGGCAAAACGGTCCCATAGATGTAACTGCTCGACCCACGATATTAAACACATTGTCCTGCGGAGGGAGCTGGTAGGAACGTTGGGTTGCTCGGTCAATGGCCAGGGTCAACGGCGGCGTGGTGTATTCCGCAAATATGCCCGACTGAGGGTGGGCACAAGCCGACGTGAGTAGGTTAAACGTTGAGTTTTATAAGGGCACCACGGGGTGACCAGCCCCTCCCCACCCAGCCCCACCCTCCCCATCCTCCCCACCCAGCCCCTCCCCACCCAGCCCCACCCCTCCCACCCCCCACCCAGCCCCTCTCCACCCAGCCCCATCCCTCCCATTTTTGGTTGCACGACGGACGGACGGACACAATAATCCCCTGTGGGCTGGTGTAACCAGGAGGTTCCTACCAGTATAAACTTGTTGCAGCAGCTGTTTCTCCTATGTCGGAAGTTCTGCTGCTGTATCTGTTCCACCTGATGACGATCGCTTGTGTTGCGATCGAAATGTCGTGATTTATTTTATTTTATACCTACGTGACTTTACCGAAAGAACCAAGGAGTGCCATTCCCCGTGTTTGGTGTACACGCCGTACAACACGTTTGGAATCGACAGGAGTAAAGTTGAACAAATTGACTTACGGACAGACCTTTGGAGCCTAATGCGTTCGTAAGTAGAGGATCCCCTGCACCAAAGAACCACGTGGAAGAACATCGAAGGAATCGCGTGTTAAAGGACCTCTTCATTAAATCCTTTAATATAAATGATTTAAAAATGAATCTGCTCGAGCCAACTCGCGCTATGGGGATTTATTACTTACAATTGATTCACTTTGTACAATATTTCTGGCGACAGGTTTTTTTTAATTCTTTATATTAAGTTCACTTGCTTGCTTGCTTGCGCGCTTACGACCGTGCAAATCTTTCGGTCGTTT